>PVKS010006459.1:0-78309 GCA_004027875.1 Aplodontia rufa
AGATTTTATTAATTTGCTTCATTTCTCTCCTTTTGGTTAGATTCACTAGGGGTCTATCTTGTTTATTTTTTCAAAGTACCAGCTCTTTGTTTCATCAATTTTATTTATTTTGTTGTTGTTCTCAATTTCATTGATTTCAGCTCTTATCTTGATTATTTCTTGTCGTCTACTGGCTTTGGGGTTAGATTGTTCTTCCTTTTGAAGAGCTTTGAGATGGAGCATAAGCTTATTTATTTGAGATCTCTTTTCATTTTTAATGTGGGCACTCAGTGATATAAATTTTCCTGTTAGGAAAGCTTTCATGCTGTCCCAGAGGTTTCAATATGTTGTGTGTCTTCATTTTCATTTTCTTCCAAGAATTTTTGGATTACTTGTGTCATGTCTTCTTGGATCCATTCTTCATTGAATAGTGTATTATTTAATCTCCATGGATATGTGTGCTTTCTGTTATGATTATTACTGTTGATTGCTAGGGTCATAGCATTACGATCTGAAAGGACACACGGGATAATATCTACTTTTTATATTTGCTGAGATTATCTTTATGAACCAAAATATGATCTATTTGGAAAAGGATTCTTGTGCTGCAGAGAAGGTGTATACTCCTAACTTGGAATACTACATTCTATATATGTCTAATAAGTCCATTTGATTTATGGAGTTATTTAGGCTGATGATTTCTTTATTGATTTTTTTTGTTTTGATGATCTGTCTAATGCTGGCAGCAGAGTGTTGAAGTTTCCCAGTATTATTGTGCTGAGATCCACGAGTAGTTTGATGTGATAGAGTAATTTATTCAGATAGTTCGGTGCATTGTTGTTTGGTGAGTAAATATTAACTATGGTTATCTTCCTGTTGAAGGGTTCCTTTTTGTACTAAGTAGTGGCCTTCTTTATCTCTTCTGATTGATTTATGTTTGAAATTTACTTTGTCGGATATAAGTATAGCAACACTGGCTTGTTTTCTTGTGCCGTATGCATGGTAGATTTTTTTCTCAACCTTTCACCCTTAATCTGTGGATTCATTTCCTGTGAGGTCTGTTTCTTGTAAGCAGCATATAGTTGGATTTTGGTTTTTGATCCAATCAGCAAGTCTGTGTCTTTATAGTGGTGCATTTAGACCATTTACATTCAGTGTTAAAATAGAAGTGTGTAATTGATTCATAGCCATTATGTCTTATTTAGCTAGGACTGTTGTTGCCTTGGTTAGTATTGCTGGGTGATACTTTTACTGAATTTCTTCAGTTTGTGGGTTTTGGGTATCAATTGCTTGGTCTTCTGTCTGGAATGTTTCCTTGAATATTCTTTGTAGGGCAGGTTTTCTGTTGACAAATTCTGCTAGTTTTGTTTTATCTTAAAGTTTTTAGTTCTCTGTCAAATTTGAAGCTGACTTTTGCTGGGCATAGAATTCTAGGCTGCATGTTGTGGTCTTATATATTGAAAGATATCTTTCCAAGACCTTCTTGCTTCCAGAGTCTGGGTTGAAAAGTCACAGACAATTCTTATTGGCTTGCCTCTGAATGTTATTTGGCATTTCTCCCTGTCTGCTTTTAATATAGTTTCTTTGGTATCCCTGTTGTACATTTTGAATATGATGTGTCTTGTTGAGTTTCTCTTTTGATTAGGCCTATTGGGTGTCCTGTAAGCTTCCTGGATGAGCCAGTCAGATTCTGTTTTTATGTGGGAAAAGTTTTCTGTCATGATCTCTTTGAGAATATTTCTCATACCATTGCAGGTTGTCTCAATTTCTTCCGGTATTCCAATTACTCTCAGATTGTTCCTTCTCATTTCATCCCAGACATTCTTGAAATTCTGGTCATGATCTCTTAATTGTTTTTCTTTTTTGGTGTCAGGGAGCTCTAACTTGATCAACCTGTCTTCATTGTCGGATGTTCTTTCTTCAATAGTGGAGGTTCTATTTACTACTGAAATTACTCTATTATTAAATTCTTGCATGGACCCTCTCATGTCATTGACTGCAGATTTTAGGTCTGAAACTTCCTTTTTGAGGGAATCAATTTCTTTAATGATAGAGTTTCTCAACTCTTGACTTTTATCATTTATTCCCTTCATTATCTCTTCTTTTAATTTGTTGTTCCTTTATGTTATCAGCTCATTGATATATTGTTCTAGATTTTCATCCCAGTCCCTGGCCATAGCACCCTTATTAGGGGAGTTTGGAGATTGATGTGAACCTCTTCAATTTTGATTTCTCATGTCTGAACAGATTCTTCTCTCTTATTTGATCAGTGAACCCTTTGTGGAAGCAATACAAGACTTGGTGGTTCTTTTTCCTGTCTCCTGCCTTAAGAATTAAGCTATTGGATTGGAAATCTGTCCAGACCCTTACTTGAAATGGGGTTTGTCAGCAAAGTTGATTTCAAGACTGCCCCCTTTACTGTGAACTGTTTGTTATGCTTAGATTTCCCACACATCATGCGCTAGTAGCAAATTGTCAATATGTACAACCAAAACTTACAATAAACAGTAGTAAATTAGTTATTTAGAACAGATTATAATAGACTTTTGAATTCAGCCTATGCAAAAGTTAGTGATAATCAATATTTTTGGCAACACTAGTATTTAACTATCACATATGTCAGACTTCAAGAACAATTAAGTGTTATTCAGATTAACAATCACAGCAGTAATGGTTATGCAGCCTTAATAGGGGGGGTTGAAGAGAGTTAACTAACTGGGAGTCAGAGAGGGAGGGTAATCCAGTGAAATTTAGAGAAGAGATTATATAGACCAATTATGGACAGTGAGAAAGTGGAGGAGGTAAAGAATTTGCTGAAGGAAGAAAAAGAAATTGCTAAAAGGAAAGAATCTGAAAAGAAAAGAAAATTTTTAAAAATTTTACTAAATTTAAAATAAAGTAAAAAAGAAAAAAATAGAAAAGAAAATATAGATCCAAAGGGATGCTAGGATAGCTGTGGCCTGATATAAGGAGGGTAAAAGAGTTATTACTAATACTTGGGTGATCATTTAAGGGAAGAAGTTATCCCTGTGTATTATGCTTGTCAGGGATAATATATTTCAAATATTACATGAACTGATCAGAGTCCTTCTTCTCAAGAATGAGGACAAGGATAGACATAATGGATAAGAGGGAATAAGAGAGACCATAAATAGGGAAAAGAAAAAGAGAAAGAAACCTAAAAACAGGCTATCAAAACAAGAAGAAAGACTATTATTATTTTTTTCCTAAAAGAAGAAAGCAAAAGGAAATAAAAAAAAAAAAAAAGAAGAGTGGGGGGATAACCGTCCCCAGAATTTAACAGGGTAGGGAAACAAACAAGCAAACAAACAAACAAAAAAAAAAACTAGTGTTTTTATATATCGAAGGACCAGTAAACTTTTCCAGTTATTGCATTAGTATACATCTAGAACCTGCATTCAACAACACCAGCAAAAAAAAAAATTAAATTAAAAAAATAAAAAATTCTTAATAGTAAAAACTTGGAAGTATAGTCAATAAGAGTGTCACTGGTCCTTTTCCAAGGAGATCTTTACTGTCTGTCTGGGTATGAAAAGCTGGGTCTCTCTCAGTTGGGGCTTTCAGTGGATCTGAAAGTTAGAAGCCTTATGTTTTCAATGCTCCATCTGCTGGTGGTTGCCCAAACTGACTCCTATGACATTAGAACTGGGGCAAGAAGATCCACTGGCTTAATAGGGAATGTCCTTCTGTCTGTGGTGGGTGTGGTTAGCGCTGATCAATGTTCCCCTTTACTCCAGTACCCATACCCCTTATGTGAAGAGGATTCAGGGCCTGACCCAAACCTTTTCCTCCCGATTCAGCCTGTGGTCTTTGGCGGGCTCCAGATGTAGTTTTAAGAGCATGCTTTGTAGACCTAAGGCAGCTGGCCCTGGTCGGTTGGGGAGCGTGGAATCCTCCAAGGGGTCTAAAGGTGGATGCTCGGCTCCCCCACCCTCGCAGCCCCCGCACCTGCTTCCACAGCTCAACCAGCTTCTCTGTGCTTGCATGCAGGCAGCTTCCAGATGCTGATCTCGCCGCCAGACAGAGACTAAGCACGGGAAGTGACTTTGCAAAACGCTTTCTTTAAAGCACTGTGGGTTTTCTGTGCCGCTTTGTTCACGGACTGTTAGTCTCCACCCCAGTCCTGGGAGGAATGTAAGCAAGGGAGAGTGGCCGCACACTGGTGGCCCAGCCAGGGCGGGAGAAAAACAAAAATTCCAGTGGTTTCTCTCAAGTTACTGCTCCTCAAAACCACTGAGCAAATTAGGACTGGGGTTTCGAGATGCTAATCCCCCAAACGCACCTCAAAATATTGGAGAAGAGCTGTGGATTTCCCATTCAGTCTTGGAGCTGCTGGGGAAGCGTTCTCTCTTCAGATCGCCATCTTGGGGACCCCCCATAAGTGACATAGTCTTACATATTGGAGGGAATCATTGTTACATAATCATGTATACATGGATATTGATGAAATAAATTAAGTTTAAGGTCGATCCTAGTCCAGGATTTCCCCATTTCATCCACTCCCCAGTCTCATGACTCCTCTGCATTACTTCTATGCTATAGATAGAAATAAGCATATACATGTGTATTAATTTTGAAATTTTTGAGTTTATCTGCCTGCCTGTGCTTAGTTGGACTTCTAATGGGAGTCAAGAGTTCCTAGTTGTATTATAAAACTGCTAATCCTTCCCTCTTTTCCATGCCTCCCTCTGTTCTCCCCCACCTTCATAGTTATAGTTTCCCCTGCTTATATGAAATTTCATCTATGTTGAGATTATTATTTAAGCTTAGATAACTTTAATCCTGTCTTAGATTGTACTCTAGCTTCCACATATTAGAGAAAACATTTGATCCTTATGTTTTTGAGTTTGGGATATTTCACTCAGCATAATGTTTTCCATCTCCATTCATTTGGCTGCAAATACCATAATATCATTCTTTCTAATAGCAGAGTAGAATTCCAGTAATATACACACACATACGCACACACACACACACACACACTCCGTAGTTTTGGAATCCACTCATTCAGCAATGGGCATCTGTATTGGTTCCATATTTTAGCTATTGTAAATTGAGCTGCTATAAGCAATGATGTAGCTGTGTCTCTGTAGTATGCAGATTCTGGCTCTTTTGGGAAAATACCCAGTTGTGGAATAATTGGGTTGTAAGGTGTTTCCAACCCTAATTTTTTGAGGAGTCTCCACAGGCTTTCCAGTGTGGCTATACAATTTGGCAGTCTCACCAACAGTGTGTAAGTGTTCCTTTCTCCTCATAACTACTGCAGCATCCGTTATTGTTGATACTCTTCATTTTTGCCATTTTGACTGGAGTGAGGTGGAATTTTTGTGAAGTTTTGATTTGAGTGAACATCCTTGTCTTGTTCCTGAATTTAGTAAGAATTTTTTCACTCTTTCTCCATTCAGTATAATGTTGGCTATTGATTTGTCAACAATGGCTCCTACAAAGTTAAGTATCATCCTTAATCATTATCTTCTAGAGAGTTTGGAGCATAAATGGGTGTTGAATATTATCAAAGGTCTTTTCTTCATCAATTGAGATGATCATATGGTTTTTATCTTTAATTCTGTTTAAGTGGTGAATTACATTTATTGATTTATGTATGTTGAACCAACCTTGCATTCCTGGAATGAAGCCCCCTTGTTTGTGATGTATTATCTTTTTGGTGTGTTTTTGGATGTGGTTTGCTAGGATTTTATTAAGAACTTTTGAGTACATGTTCATCATCAGGGAAATTGGTCTGTAGTTTTCCTTTCTTAATGTGTCTTTGTTGGGTTTTGGTATCAGAGTTATATTTGGCTTATTTACAATATTTAGGAGGGTTCTGAACCTTTTGTTTTCAAAAATTAGCTTACTAAGAAGTGTTAATTCTTTTGTAAAGGTCTGGGCTTTTGCTTTGATAGAGGGTAAAAAGCCTTGCTGGTTTTTCCACTAAGTCATCACTCAAGGTCTTTTTGAGATGCTTATCATTACATGTGTGATAAAAGGATAAACCAAAGCAAGTTGCCTCAGTTGCCTCTGCAAGAACAAAAGATGGAAAATATCATTTCAATATTCACAAATTCCTAGTAGTTGTATCATTTTTTGTTTTTGTTTTTAAGAGAGAGGGACAGTGAGAGAGCGAGAGAGAGACAATGAGAGAATCGGTTTTATTTAGATTTAATTGGGCCTTCTTTGCTCAGGCATTTGTTATATATGTGGTGCTGGGGAATGAACCATGTCCCTGCACATATGAGGCAAGCACAAATATTGCTGAGCCACCACTCCAGCCCCAGTTGTTTCATTTCTTAAAACACAAAATAATTTATCTGCTTAAACTAAGCAAAAAAATTTACCTGCTTAAACTAAAAGAGGTTTTTAGAAATGGTCAAATACCCCACAGAAAGAAAAATAAGCTTGATAAAAATTGGCTTGCTTTGATTTAAAAAATGTTCTTTATATTGAATACAATCTAACACTTTTTAATAAAAATAATTGTAGACAGATTCATGAACATTTTCTTTGAAAGCACCATAAGAACATAATGTCCATTTAGACTTAATTTAACAATGAGTAGATTATTTATTTTATTTGCTTAAATTACTTTATAACTTAAATTACTTTATAATCAGAGAAGTTGTTTAAATAATCTCAATTATTCTTCTTAAAAATAATGTATTTTCATTGTTCAACAAGAATAAACATTAAAGAATAATAAAAAGCAAATATGATCCCACTACCTGGTCATAGTCACTGTTAACATGTGGGAGTGTTGCTGTAATATTTCTTTGTTCTTTGGTTTAAACATTTTAGTATTTACTAAGAGAATCATACTGCTGTAGCCCCAATTTTCATGTAACATTATAAGGTAAACAATTTCCTAAGACATTATTTTTAAATACAATTTTGTACAAATTCATAAAATTTCATTATATAAATGTACCATAATTTCATTAATATGCTAATGCTAAAATTTCACCATTGTTGCTTTTATGAGCAATGCTGTGAATTTATCATATCTTTTTTTTTGAGAAAAGAAATCTAATTTAAATTAACTTAGACATAAAGACTACCAATAATATTTTATTTGAAAAAAACTAGTGTGTCTCATGGAAATAAAGGACAATTTGAACCAAAAACAGCATAGGAAAGGTGAGGTCGTGGCAGAATCTCACAGGTACCTGGAACCACAGTTTCAACTCCCCACACCTAACTCTTGTTCTCTATTTGATGATATTTATTTTTTTCAGCTTCTTTCTTACTAAATGCACACTGGTTCCTGTAACTACATAGTCATTTGTAGTCTCCATGACTTATTTTCTACCTTCTCCCACAGATAAATAAACTGAGGCTTTCTACAATTTTGAGAACTTTTACATATCTTCCTGGATCATTAGATATATCTAGTTGAGAGTCTATAACAGGGAAGATGTTATCAAAGCCACAAGAATGTGAGCTGTGGAGTAAATGGCATCTATGACACATGAATGGTGTTCCTCTGACCACAGTATAGCAGTCCACTTGTATCAACCTCTTTTTGCACATGCATATCACAATATCTCTGATTAATTTTATGATATTTTCCCATAATCAGAATTACTCTTCTAATCAATTGAGTAATTTTGAGACTTCATTTAAAGAGAGAGAGGAAAAGAGTGAGAGATAATCTATTCTATTTATTCATCCAGTTTGTTGCCTATGTGGTGCTGGGGTTCGAACCTGGGTCTTTGTGCATGCCAGGCAAGCATGCCAACCAGTGAGGTACCACTCCAGCTCCAATTTTGAGACTTTTGATTCATATCACTATGTTGCCCTTAGTTATATGTAATTAAAGGAATAATTTATAAAAGGGAGTTTAATAGGAATTTAAAAAACGATATAATAGCATATTTTAAAGTTTTCTTAAACAGATGACATATGTGTATCATTTACCTATTGCTGAATACAAAATTATTACAAACAGTGACTTTTAACAATCTTTGTTACCTTATAGTTTTGTTGGTTGTAAAGTACAAGTAGGCTTGGCTAGGCTATCTATTTAGTTTCAAGGCAAGTCCAAGTGGGTCTTATATTTAGAGGCTTTAGGAATAATCTGCTTCTGTGACTCTCATACGGTGGGCGGAAGTCAGTTACCCATGATTATATAACTGGCATCCACATTTTCTCCCTTGCTGTCAGCTGGGAATTAGACCCAATTCCTAGAAATTTGTTCTTTGGTTCTTTCATGTAGCTCCCTCCAACTTCAAACTAGGAGTAACAAATAAAATCTTTCCTTTGCTTTAAAGTTTTCTGACTTCCTATCCTTCCATTGGCAGGAAAAAGTCTCTGCCATTAAAGGATCATCTGGATAATTACCGTATTTTGAGGTCAACAATACTATATATAAATGCTATAACAGGGGTAATGTCCATCCTATTCATATTCTGAGCATTTTTCTCAGAAGCTTTGTTCAATAACATAAAAGAGTTGTTTTTTTCCAATGCATGTGGTAAAGAAATGATAGAATGAAGTCAAAGTATTTAATATGTGGATGTAACTTATAGATTAATCTTGGAAAATGTATTTACTTGTCTAGCCAATATTTCATGCAAACTAATATTTTTACATTATATACAACATGTTTTCTTTCATTCAATGAAATCATATCATCTGAGAAACTCAGTATGGATCAGTAAACCAAAAAATATTTCTTAGGCTCTTTAAGGGTACCTGTTTGTTTCCCTGAAATATCTACCTACATTCTAGTCTGACCTAAATCACAAGATCTGACATGCTCTTCTAATCAGCATCTTTTCCATAGCATCATCTCTACTAGTATGTCAGTATGTCTTCTCTTCCACTAGAGGTTGGTGTACAATCTCTCTGTTGCCAACAGCAGTAATTCTGATGATGATATATGAGTTCAGATCTTGGATCTTTGTAGGTTTATAATAGCCCAATATTTTGCCTGGCTAGTAGTGAAAAGAATAAGAATTATTTAAAAAAAATGAAGCGATGAATGAGATGAACATGCTATCTCTTCAGTTAGGCTTCACTCCATTGGATAATATTCAAACAAATAGACCAAAGAGTAAGAATTTAATAATGAATTTCTAAAATGGATTTCATCAATTTTTTAGGAGTTGGGTACCCTGGAGTCATGCCTCCTCTGGAAACTGCAAGGAATATTGCACCCCATTTCAAAATATTCTTTATGAATTAGAATGACTAAATCTCATATTATATTTTGGAGGATTTGAGTGAAATTTTATAGAACCTTTTGATATAAATTGCTATATATGACTCTTATTTCAAAAAGAACATTTCAATCAAATGTGAAATGAAACCTTAGAACGAGTGAGATATATAAAGAAATGGATCCATATACTTTTGAGGAAATAAGTAAGTGTAGATTGGAGGAAAATTTCCTAATTTCAGCACTTTGTGAATATGAAGAGTTTCCTTTGAAAGTTTCACTTATTAACAATTGACAAAAATGCAAATTATGGTATCTTTGCACTGATGTTTGGAAAGCAAGAGATTACTTTTCTTAGTTTTATCTGTATGTATAAATAAGATAATGAAATAGCACTTCTTAATAATGTCTAATTATCTTTGTGAAAAATCAATGATATATCATTCATTATCCTTTTAGCTAACATCTTTAAGAGTATCACATGCCATCTGGTGATATAAATGAAAATGTGTAATGTAGCAACTATAATTCTTTACTAGGAAGACACCACATAAACAAAACAGTCAACTTTAGTCAAGTAATATGAGTGTCATTGTTTTAAGAGAAACAATGCTTAATTTTTTTAGTAATTTTTGTATACTCCAATAAATTGTAATTATCAGTCAAGGTCTCTTGCTTGTTACTCCATATATAGAAAACTAATAAGTTCCACAAAACAACAAAGGAAATTAAAGAATACAATTAATCCACTTTTATAATGAAGACTATTTCACTTTAGTTGTATCTAATTCAACTACGATAAAAGCAAACTGCAAACCACAAATCACTGATGTACCAAGAACTACCTGAAAATGCAAATAATTACATTTGATGTGTCTTATAGATTTCTGAATTGCAGTAAAACAGATATGCCTTTATATCTCAGAATTTTCAAAAAATAGAATTATTTTATGATAGTTTTTTGTTTAGTCTGTCTATATCTATCATCTATAATCTATCTAGAATGATATATGCAGTTTTACAGATATACACACGATGAACAAAACTATTAAAAAGAAAAAAATATATTTTCACCAGTCTTAATTCTCATTAAGCTTGCCTCTGCTCCTATATTAACATTGACAGATTTTTTTTCTGTCCTTGCTTATAAGTATATTTCCTATCTCAACTCAAGCTTACTGAACTATCTTATGTCTTTGAACAATAAATTAAAATCTAAAAACCTACTGAAGTATATAACTGATAAGAATGACCATAAGAATCACCTCATACCCCTTTCTACCACTGGCTTCTTTTTATACTTTCCCAAATAACATGTTTATTTAATTTATTTATGTATAAAGAGAGAAAGGGACAGTGAGGGAGAGAGAGAATGAGAAAATCAATTTTATTTAGATTCTCATCTGATTTTTGCTGCTCAGACACTTAGTTGTGTATGTGGTGCCAGAGTTTGAACCCATTTCTTCACTCATGCCAGGCAGGTGCCACAAATGCTGAGCCATTGCTCCAGCCCCAACATATTTATATTGTAAAAGAAAAAATGAGAAAAGGAATATCAGCAATCATTATCATATTTACTGAGTGCTTCTGGGTATTGATTAGGAAATCTTATATTATTTCATGGTGCCTCCTATTATGTTAAGCATGTTTCAATACTCTCACAAATAGGTCTTTGATCTGCTCCTACTTCTCCTTAGCTTTAAGACTATACAAAGCTTAAACATTTGGGTAGCTTATAGTTGTTACTGATGTCTACCACTGCTGTTGCAATCCTTTCTTTTCCTTATTCCATTTCCTAGATATATCTTTTGATATCCTTATCACTAGACAAAGTAATAGAGAAGCATGTATGTAATTGTCATGTAAGATACCATCTTCGCTGGGAAAGGCTGTGCAGTTGAAATATATGAAAAGACAGTTTCTCGGCATTACAGCTAGATTGCCCTCAAACTTTATCCTACATATGAACTGCTTGGATCCTGACTTTACTGTTTCCAATCAGTGATGCAAAGAGTGGAAAATTTAGAAGCAAATTATCTTTTATACATAGGAACTTTGAATACCTACTTTGTGTAATTACTGCTTCCAAATAAGGAGAAATTTCAGATTTAAAATAGAAGTATCTTAAATAATAATTATTAATTTGGGACACAGTAATTGGCAAAACATTCAGTATATTTAGAGGTTTTTTTTATTTCTTCTGGAGTTCATTAAATCAAAATTGATAGCAGCCCTTCCCAATGAAAGAACTCTATTCATGATAATTTTGGTTTCCTTACACTATCTTTCCAAGAATAGATGATATTTTTGTTTTTTTTTTTTTGCATATAAAGAAAAGAAGATAAGGGGCTGGAGCCATGGCTTGGTAGTTACAGTGCTTGCCCAGCATGCATGAGTACACGGGTTCAAACCCCAGCACCCACATACGCAGCTGAGTGTCAGAGCAACAAAAGCCATGTGAAAAACTCAATAAAAAAATGATTCTTTCTCTCTCTCACTGACCTTCTCTCTTAAGAAAATAAAAAGAAAGAAGATAAAATCACTTCTCATGGGAAATCAGACAGAAAATATAAGAAGGAATTCTGTTATTATGTACTGGAAAGGAGTATAATGATTGGTAAATCTGAAACATTCATTTGCATATAAGCAAAATAAGCTACAGCCTCTTTAAATGATATTTTTAACATTTTGATGTAATTAGTGGGGCCCTTGAAACTTAGCATTTTGTTTCCCAGAGTGGAGATTAGAATTTATACCTCAATGACTCATCTGTACAAGGGATTCTTTAACCTGTCAGCATAGTACAACTATCCAAGGGACTTTTCAAATCGCCTAAGCCCGTTAGTTTTATCTCTATGTAAATAGAGATAACTTACTACTAGAAATTGTTATTCTTAAGTGAGATCCATGTATCCTTACATTTTAAGACTTCTCCAGGTTTCTCTAAAATCCAGAGTTAGGATCCTTTGACTAGTTAATCAAAATCCTTTTTTATACAAATACTGTCATTACTTAGAATTGGTGAATAATTGGCTCAAGTTTGATGGTATTTGATGATTTTTATAAACTTTAATAAACAACAATTTTGTGAATACTATGAATTTCTTTAAAAAATTTCCTCATAATTTTATTATGTGTATTAATCTTCTTATATATTTATATCAAACTGCTCAGTGAAATTCAAATTATCAGCTGATTGTTATGGTGAATGAGGTACGGTTAATGATGAAATGTGCTGTTTTCTTCCTCTATTCATAAGCAATATACTTCTTTCCCTCTAATGGATTTTGAGGATATATCAAAGCAATTTTCCAATTAAAAAAAAAACTAAAGATATATGTTGGCATATGAGCAAATTGCATTGCGAAACTAAATTTGTGTAAGAAAATTATTATTTCCCAATCTTGAAATCCTTATAGACAATTGAACACAAAACTAAGGAAATACTTCTTTAAAATAGGTAACAATGATAAGTAAAGTTAAATATTATGTCCTCCATCATCTCTTAAGGAAAAATAAATCTGCTTTGTCAGTCAATTCACCTTAAGGGGATAACTGATTTTATTTCCACTCTAGCTGTCCTTTCGAAGATTTTCATACCTGAAAGAAACTAGCCACAGAGTTCAAATTTGCTTTTTGAAGCCCTAAAACATAAATAAGAATAAAAGAATCAAGGTAATTCATTTTAAATTCACACTTTTTACTAAAGTGTAAAAAACAGTGCCTTTGTCTTTAAATGCTGGGGCAGCGTGTCATTCATTATTACTTTGTGAGTGAGAAATATTTTCAAACAATGAAATGAATCTTTTGGTTCATTTTAATAAGATTAACAACTTAATAAACCTATGTAATTTCCATGCACAAACAAATGCACACACTTGCATTAGCAGTGTCTCCCCACAGGTCCTTTTCCTATCTTGCTCCACTTATTGGCATCAAGTTTTTAACTTCTGTCACTGAGAACAATCTTCATCATTTTTTTCCGTGTTTATCTTCTTTTATTCAAGTATCTTCAGGTGGCCAGATTCAGCAATTTTCAATTCACTCTTTTATACTGCTGAATGATATTTCATTGTGTGATTGCACTACACTGAGTCTCCAATTGATGATAAAGTGGTTTTTGTGTGTTTGCTTTCGCAGTTTTTAGTGCTTATGAATAATGCTGCTGAGACTAACCTGTACATGTCTTTTTATGGAAATATATCCTCTTGTTTTCATGGAGATTAATTGTGGACTTACTGAAGAAATAATTTATGTTCAAAAGAAGCCTCAGAGAATTTTCTTTTCTTTTTCTTTCTTTCTTTTTTTTTTTTTTTTTTTTTTTTTTTTTTCTTATTGTACTAGTAACTGAACCCAAGGCCTCACACATGCTAGGCAAGCACTGTACCACTGAGCTACATCCTTGGTCCTAGGCAATAACTTTACTAAAGTATTATATACCACCATTACTTTCC
The DNA here is from genome assembly GCA_004027875.1 of Aplodontia rufa. Lineage (NCBI taxonomy): Eukaryota > Metazoa > Chordata > Mammalia > Rodentia > Aplodontiidae > Aplodontia > Aplodontia rufa. The sequence continues at coordinate 13,609 of PVKS010006459.1, forward strand.
CACCTGCAGTTTATTCCATTTGGTCACCACATTTGGCATTGTCTTCACTTTTGATCTTAGTCTTTATGTTTGGTGTTAAAACAGTTAAAAGTTAGAATGCTCTGATATGTTACAAGTCTGTATTTTTATACAGGTCTTGTACACTTAGTCTGTTCTCTGTACTGTGGCTTTAACAGTTAGGTTTGGAACACAGTAGAAATGTAATATAGCTCTTACATTATCACTTACATAAAATATTTCTGTTAGGGGATACTTATTTTTGTATATCCTTATGCTTTTAAAAATTCTCTAAGCTAAATGAGTTAATTTTTAAAATTTTATTGCAAAAATTATATATTCTCCTTTAGCTCCAAAGCTCTTATTTAGCTTCTGTCAGAGTTAAGTGAGTCAAACTGCTGAAATGAGCATACATTTTTAGAGCTGAAGTATGCATTCTGATATATTGTTATGCCCTTACCACATGAGATACTCTCACTGATAATAGTTACTAAAGCAAATTACTGTCAAAACGAGTTTAGCCTCCTTGGAAGACACATTTCTGTTCTTAGAAGAATTCATAGGTGCTCTATAAAAAGACATTATTTGTGCACTATTTTTTGGCTCCGCTGTCTGTCTGTTCCAAAACTGTTATAATTTGCTTATGACTTCACTTTAGGTCACTGGCCTTAGGAACGTGTTCTTTCTTTGCAGCATCTTCTGTATTTAACATTTTCTTTTCCCCATGATTCTTGAACTTACACATTTCCCTTGTCTCTATTCTCACCCTTGTCTAGTCACTGCCCCTGTGAATAAATCCTGGATCACAAACTTTCCATTAAGGCTTGGGTGAGAAGGGTGGAGGTTTATCTCTGAGACCTGGGTTCTCTATTTGGCTACCTAAGTCATGAATGACAAACAGAACAAAATATGACTTTGAGAGTGCTGAGTCTCAATGCCTCATGCTGTTTTTCCACTTACAAGAGTATATAACCCTCCTGCACCACATTTTATTTTTTAATGGAGTGATAGTAATCAGGTTGCACCTTTGCTCATTTGTTAAGTCTTCCCGCACAGTAACATGAGCTGGGTTGACCTTCACTGGTCTCCGCACTGTAAACTTGGTCATAAATCAAGTTGCTTTACGAATGATATCTCATCTCTTGTTACTTAATGTTTTTCTAAAATTATCAAAACCACACTGTCTCGTGTTTGCATAAAATCTTCAGCTGTGGTATTTTTCATCTTTATATTTAAATTAGCATTTCAATTTCCACAAAATAAACTACTGGAATTTTGACATAAATTGCATAGCATATTTAGATTAATTTATATAAAAGAAACATATGAACGTGAAAGACATTTTGTTCAGTGTAATAAGCCTGGCATAGAAAGGCAAATTCTGTATAATCTCACCTCTACTTGAAATTTTTAAATACCAAAATCATTGAAGCAAAGGGTAGAATGGTTATTACCAAGGGTTTTGGTGGAAGGTACAGGGAGATGTTTGTTGGTGAAAGGTCCAAAATTCAGCCAGACAAGAGGAATAATATCTGGAGATTTTTTGTTTAGCCTGGTTACCAAAGTAAGTAATTGGGCATTCTATGCTTGAAAACTGCCAGGAATATAGATTTCAGATGTTCTCTACACAGAAAACAAAAATAAAACAAAAGCTATATATGTGAAGTGATTAACTATGTTAATTTTCTTGATTTAATAATTCTATAATATATACATGTATAGAAACTATTTTATAAGTATATAGTTTTCATGTGAATTAACATAATAATAATATATTTTATGTATTTATTACTTTTATTGGTACCAGGGATTGAACCCAGGGGTGCTTAACCACTGAGCCTCATCCCAGCATTTTATTTGTTTACTTTGTGACAAGAGCCTCACTAAATTGGTTAGGAACTTGTTAAGTTGTGAGGCTGGCTTTGAGCTTCCAATCCTCCTCGCTTAGCTTCAGAAGTTGCTGGGATTACAGGCATGTACAACCACACATGGAATAATAATACATGTTAAATGGTAACCAGTAAATGATTAATATATGAATTTGCTTGTGTATTGCACACATCACTATGTTTATGTGTATCAAAACATAGTGCTTTATATTATGTACAAATATGTATAATAAAATAACTTTTTCATATAATCACTTTAATCTATTAATGTTATATTATTTTCTTCTTATATCAATTCCTATTGAAAGAAAACCCATTTTCTAATTTCCATGGTATGGTACCACATAATTACATTGTCTTGTCATAATTTGATTATTTTGTTTGCATTAAAATTTCTTTCATTCTGAAATTTTCATTATAAAATTTCATAGTCTCGGTTGAGAAGGTTTCATCTTTTGATATTATTTGAATGAATTTGTTGAAAATCAATGTTATTACTTAAAACATTTTAAATATTTCTTATATGTTACAATCTAGCCAACTTAATTTATTTGCATTTCATGTAATTATTTGTTATTTTTAAGTTTATATCTGTAAATTTTCCCTTTGCTTCCACCGTCACTCAATTGCTTATGTCTATTTTTTGTCTTCCATCTTTCTTTATTTTATTTTATATTTTATATTTTTGTACTAGGGATTAAACTATACCCCTAGCACTTTCTTATTTTTTTATTTTGACATAGGGTTTCACCAAGTTGCTCAGGATCTTGCTAAGTTGCTGAGGATGGCTTCAAACTTGTGATCTTCTTCAGCCTCCCAAGTTACTGGAATTTCAATCTTGAGTCCCCACATCCAACTATCTCACTTTATTTATAAGTAATAACATATTAATATTATTCAATGCCTTCATTAACATGTTCAGTGTTGGGTCTGCCCTTCACTCTGTTTCAACAGCTGCCCTAGAGGGAGCTTGTTACTATTTCCATAAGTTCCTTCAGGAAGGGCTGCTAGGTCTGCTTTGCTAGGCTTCCTAATTCTTATGCAAACAGTCAGGATGGATTGGAATGTGCTAACCACAGGCTGTTCCCTACCTAGTTGTTTGTCTGTACTCAAAATCTGCATAACCGCTGGCAACTCCCTTAGAAGGATTATTGATTCCTTGGCTGTCTCCCCTTCTCCCTATATAAAAACCTGTGTGCCTTGATAATAGAGGGATTTTTGGGCTGCCATCAGCTGCATGTGGTTGCCTTGTTCCCCTGGCTGGGAGGGAAGGGGTCCTCAGATGAGGGGGGGCCAGGTCCCAGCCGGGAAGGGGTCCCCGGACAAGGGGGGGCCCGGGTCCCAGCCATCATCTCCTGATTGGCTCCTGGGGGGGGCAATCCAGCCCCCCACAGTTCAATATGCATAATTTTATCACTTGTTTAGTGCTAATAAGTAATTATGCTTGCCATCTTTGATTTGTAACCTAATTATATCTCAACTTTTGAAAAAAATTGTTTATTAGTGCATAATAGTACATAATAGCAAGGTTCATTGTGACATATTCAGATATGAATATAATATGTACTTTTAAAGAAAATATCCATTTTTAATGTAAGAAAGTTTTTTTTTTACAAAGACAGAGTATAATTATATATGCAGGGGTCTGTGCATTTGTGTATTTGGTGTAAGTATATGTTTATGATATAACTTTTTATCAATGTTTTTAGAAAGAACGTGGAGGAATATATATCTAAATGTTAGTTAACAAAAGATAGTATCATAGTTTCTTTGAAAGGCAGATCAGGTGTGATATTTATTTTCTTCTTTTGTCTTATTTTTACTGTCTTTTCTCTCCACCAACTATACCAGAAATATATAATAACATTTATCACTAATGAATTCTTAAAAAAAAAACAAAACTCTAGCGGGGCTGGAGTCTTGGCTCTGTGGTTACAGCCCTTCCCGGCATGTGAGTACATAAGTTCAGACCCCAGCACCTCGTACATAACAAAGTTTTGGAGCAACAAAAGCTACATGAAAAACTAAATAAAAATTGTTTCTCTCTTTCTCTCTCTCTTTCTCTCTCACTATCCCTCTTTCTTTAAAACAAACAAAAAACTCTACAGTTTGCAAAGACCTTTTCAGGTCCAATAATTATTATAACCTGCTGGTAATTCATATCATTTTCAGATTGTTAATTTCCTCCACTATATAAGGAATTTATCTTATTATTGTATATTACATTGAAACTAAGATTCATATAACTAATTAAAAATCTATAGTATAGGGTGATATAGATTGTGAGAGTTTAGATATGAACATAATCATTCATTTTCTTTAGATGTTTTCTATTATTTTTCTAAGTACATTGTAATATGTTTATATTAGGAATAAACTTAAGGATATTGCTTCATATTCACAAATAAAGATAAATTCATAATTATTTGAATGACTAATATAATTAGTTTGAATTTTATGAACTATTTTATAGTTAAACTATATAAAGCTCAGTAAATACGACAAATCAAATTTTAGTTGTGTGAAAGCATAATTGCATACATATGATAAACATTTAATCAATCAATAATATACTTGCTTGCACTTTGCTATTTCCATAGGTTAAGTGTGGAGTTATAAGAAACAGGTTAATATAATTATTTTCTGTAATATCTTATGGTATTCATCAAATGCAATTATTTTAAATATAATCTAGTATGTTTTAGCAGAAGTATGTATGGAGTGGTGTGGTCAAAGGGTAGGAAAAACATCTGTTCAGAGGAGTTAGAAACGACATCTGCAGAAGAAATATTTGAACTGAGCCTTAAAGCATCAGTGCATTGGAAGGAAAAAGAAGTAAGAATAAACAAAAACAGAAGAGCAAAAACAAAAAGATAACTACTGAAAATAGAGCAATTAATAAATACTTTATGTGATGAGACTTCCATGCTGATCTAGGTTTAGAGTCAGCTCACATAGAGGAAGGACATTAAAATCATGAGGTTTTTCGGAACAGACGATACATTCCTGTATTTTAAAGTCAGACTCATATTACAGTATTATAGGATATCCTAATGTTGAATCAAAGAAAGATAATTCTGGTCTCCAAATGAAGGGATAGTGGGGAAGAGAACAGGTTCTGATGAGAGGAAGACCAATCAGAAAATGGGCTACTGAGAGAATTGGCCTACCTCAATGCTTTGCTAATCTCCTTGGTGTTCCACTTTGAGATACAAATGCAATGAGTAAGAGTATTACATATATAAATTATAGATCTGCACTTTGGGCTTTGTTTCTGTCCTTCTGTGACCTGGAATCAGAATTTCTGTTGTTCTGGAAAGTCACCACTGAACCTTACACAGTACCCCCAAGCTTCAACAGAGTTGAAGTATGATAGAAGTCAAGAGAGGAAGAACCAATAGTCAACATTCTCAGTAGACTCACTGCAACTCTTGTGACTTAATATGAATGAGAACAATATTTGTCTCCTTGAAAATCAGGTTATGAGACAGCATGAGAGACCAAGCTGCTTCACAGAATATCATATTAAAGGATCACAAGAACTGCACCTAGTTTAGGAAAGCTTCTGATAACTGAGGAATGGTTCTCTGAACTATCAAAAGCTTTGTATTTTGTAGACTTCTTGTATATTCCAGTTACTTAACATTTGTGAGGCAGATACAGCAAGGGAAGCATAATGAGGAATGGCCAATCCTTCTGAATATTTGGTCCCTGCACTGTGGTGGCTTAGCCACTTGGCTCCATTGAGAGTGTGCAGCTCCCCAAGAGTGAGGCATGCCAAGCAGACAGGCACCACAGAGCCTGCAGGGATTCCTTCCAGGTGCATCCTGCCAAGGGCTGGGTTGGTTTTGAAGCCTGCTCAAAAGATGCTCTACGGGGCTGGAGCGGCGGCTCCGTGGTTACGGTGCTTGCCTAGCATGTGCTTGTACACGGATTCAAACCCCAGCACCCATGTACTCAACTAGGTGTCAGAGCAACGAAAGCCATGTGAAAAACTCAATAAAAATTGATTCTCTGTCTTTCTCACTGTCCTTCTCTCTTTAAAAAAATAAAAAGATGCTGTACATTAACTGAGGCTACTAATCACATTTAACTGTCACAAGGGAAAATAATCTGTATACAGTTTTATGCAAATAATAAAAATGCTTATAGATTATTAGAATTAAGGGCTGAAAGATCATACAATCCTACAATAAGCAAGTTACTGTCAATTTTTGAAAAGCTATGTAAATCTTCATGCCAGATTTGTTTGCAGATCTTGAATTAACAGAAGCCAACAAGAACAGTTCCTTCATCAAATTGCTGAGCTTGAAAATCTTACAGTAGAACTCACCAGTCTATGTCAAGTATGGATAATCTTTTCCCTATTTGGTTATTTCAATGATTTTGGACTTGATTTGTAATTTACCGTTCACCTTAATTCAAGCTTTCAGCTTTTCTAAAAATTGACAGTTTCTAAAATTATATATTTGCTTAATATCTAAGGGAAAATTCATAGGTTTTGTTAGAACTACATATATTTGTTTTATTCTAGATTAATTGAAACAGAATATAGTCACTGTTTTTTTAAAGTTTTTTAAATGATTTGAAATTGTATTATGGACGTGAAAAACCTGGGTGAACACTTATTCATTTTCATCATGACTTTCTGAACACATCAAAGTACTGAATGGCATGTGAAAAACACTAAGCTGGATTCATTATCATCTTTCTGTTTAATGAATAAATTAGCAAGAGAATTATTCAAATTAAGTTTTATGAATTAATATCAAAGGTCTAGTCTATTCCTAACAAAAGGTTTTTAAATTTCAGGCTAAGCTACAAAGGCCTTTAAAAAAATAATTGGTATCATCTACTGTAGACTTTTAGATATAACTTTGATATATTTCCATGAAGCAATTTTACAGAATAAACTTTGTATAATCATAGTTTATTATTATAAAAATGTATTTCCGTGCTAATCAAATGCAAGAATTTTGGTGATATTGTTTTGTACTGCACAATGAGCTAATTTTTCCTTTTAAAAATTCTCAAAAAATACAGATATTATAAATTAATATGAATGAATTACTTGTTACCATCATTTGGAAAAATAAGATACATGAAATGTGGTTAAAAAAATAAAAAAAGCAGCAAAATGTCAATTAAAGCATAAAGATTCATTGGTGATTCTCTAGCTATAAATTATAGACTATTTGAAAAGATGCAGTTTTTCAATGGGGCATCATTTATCAATAAATTCAATATTTTCATTTATTAGTGTACTCTTCTGAAGTACTTGTACACTTTTTGTCCTGAGTAGTTTAATAAACATTTTGCTAGAGTGAGTTTGCTTGCTGGCAGGGTGGCTTAAACACGTGGAGTGAATCCTGGTGTCTGCCAGCGTCTCCTGTGCTGTGCTGTTTTCCTACTGAAAGGCAGAGGAGATGTTGCTTCCTCACGTTTGTCTAGTGAGGACCTTCATTAGCTCGCTGAGCCAGCTACATGTTTCTCTTTTCTTTTTCTATGCGGGAACTTTGTAGACCAGAGAACAATTCTTCCCAGCTTATACATGCCTCAGCATCTGGGTTTTTTTCTTATTTCAGTGTATTTTGGTAACAGTTTCTATAGTGAGTTAACATTTCCATCCAAAAATGGCAATGTGGAGTGTAAATAAGAGAGAAGAATGGTACAATTATATAAATATACCACAAGGAATTTCACAAATGCATAAGTAAAAAAGAACCAATTAAAAATAAATGAATATGTGAATGAAAGGAAGTCTAGGGGAGTAGAGGAAGGAGAATAGGGGAGGGGCTGTAGGAGGGAAGTGAAAGGAGGGGGAATCATGAACTGAAATCTAATTCCATGCATAGATGATTTTGTCGGGATGAACCCAAAACTATGTATCACTATGATGCTCTAATAGGGAAAAAAGAAGATGCAGTTGGGACCAAAATTGTTTTGCAGGCTGATCATTATTCAGAGTCACCCTGCTTTCTGTGGACAATCTGTTTATGTAGATATTAAGATTCAGATAGCCCACAAAAGACATAGCAGACCCTATATCAAGCTGAGACAGGAGTTATCAGTGATAATCCTATCATACGACAGAAATACTAGGTCCTACTCATTTAAAAATGATCAACTTAAACCAGCCTGGATAGTTGTAAGAACTCTAAAGTGAATTTTACAAATTCTGCATTCTTATTGTTGTAACTATGATATTATAAACTACAATTAAGGCAATCTATACAGACAGCTAAAACTAAGATATTAAGTATTTTTGTGCTGGTGAGATGGCTCAGACATAGAACGTTTGTCTGGCATGTGTGAGGACCTAGTTCAATCCCCAGCACCACATACACAATTTAATGAAGAAAAAATAAAAACCAGATGAAAATATAAAATTAACTCTATCTCTCTCCCTCTTTAACAAAATAAGAAAAGAAATATTTGTATAATCAGAGCACCTTGGTGAAAACAAATTATTCAGCATTTTAAAAGTATATACTTTGATGTAATTTTTAAAAACGTTTTTCTTAACATATAATTTTCTTATCAAAATATAAAGATGACAAGATAATTGATATGGCACTTGCAAAAACAGCCAATTAAATAATAAGTATTTAATGTTAAGCATTGATTGAATATATACTATCCCTCACCTAGAGTTCCCAATCCGGCTTCATCTAGTGAAGAGCATGATATGAATAAGAAAACTTTAAGTATTTGATTTACTTACCAAATAGTGCTACTTTTTGCTTTTGCAATACTGGGGATTGAACTGAGGGACATTTTACTGCTGAGTTTCATATCTGCTCCTTTTTTATTTATTATTTTGAGTCAGGATCTCTAAATTGCTTAGGGTCTCGCCATTTTGCTGAGGCTGGTCTCCAACTTGTAATCCTCCTGCCCTAGCCTCCTGAGTGGCTGGGATGATAGGTATGCACCACTGCACCCACCACATTGCTACTTTTAAAGCAAAATTAGTCAAACATATTTTTGAAACGTACTCATAAATTTAGGCACAAACTCTTATGAAATAGAAATTCAGATAATTTGAGACAGTATTAACAAGTTCCTATACATGGAAATAGGTTTTGGGACATTCAGACAAACCACCTCTCTCTAGGTATTACGTATATCTAACTTCTCTATGCTTTCAACATTTTGAAGTACCCTATAGCAGGAATTTAATATTTACTCAGTTCACAAGATAAACACCTTTAAAAGTCCAAGTTGTTTTGTTTCATTCAGTGAGCACAGTAAATATGTTCATTGAAATATTAGAACTGAGAAATAACTTATTAATTTGAAAAATATGCATAATTCTATGATAAAAAATTTGCTTACTTGAGCTCAGAAAAAAAGCAATTCTACCATAAAAATTCATGGAAGTTCTCTTTACTGTAAACAGAGGTAACAAATGGTTTCCTCCAAGTTTTTCAATATTTCTGTAATTTAAGGAAATACCTGTATAACAAAAGATGGGGGTATAAATATAAAATTTAATTTCCTATTGTACTGCTGAACCAACTTTGAGTATTCACATGGTTACCTGTTCAGAAATTTATGCTTAGTTCATTTGAGAGCTTTTGACCTATGAACCTTGTTTTAAAAATTGAATCATAAATTCCACATTAACAATTTAATTTATATTTTTCTAATGATCATTCACCTAATCACATGTACCAATCATTTAAGTGTTGTCTAGATTTAACAAAATGTTTAGAATTCTGATACAGTTATAATTGTACATGGTTGACAAGTTAACTTTAACAAGTATATTTTTGTTTTCTCTTAAGTTTCCATCACATATCTAGAATTCCTTGCAAGCTTAAAAGGCAAAAATTATTGGAAAAGCCATAATGATAAACAGAAATGCTTTTGTTGTTCTATCCATATATTAGCTAAAATTATAACATCCAGAATAAATGAACAAATAACTAACATCACATATACATTCAAGTTGATATTTACTCAAAAAACTAAATACATAAAGAAATGTTACTGCCATCAGTCAAGCACATAGCAAGTGCCAGATACTTTATTAGATGATTAATAAGGTGGGTTTAATCCTCACTGTCATCCTATGTTGTTACTGTGGGATTTCTCAGTACTATGGGCAAACTGAGGATAAAGCACTTGCCAAAAAATAAAAAATAAAAAATACATATTTAAGATTCCACACAGCTAAGAAGCAGAAAAAGCCAGATTAAAACCAAGTTTTTCTGACCAAATCCAATTCATTCTCTTGTGCTGTTTTCCAAATGGTGACAATGTCAAAAACAACTGATTAACAGTTTTTTTTTTATTTTCCTGAGAACAAATTTTTCAAAGTACTTGTAGAAATATGAAGTTAAATGTTGATTTTGCTAGCAATGTAAAGATAGTAACCCAGTTTTCTTTCCTTTAGCACTGTGAAAACTGTGCTTCTCTACTGGCATTCCCAAACTTGCTTGTTTCAGGACTGTTTATCAATCAACAACAAAAAAATCTTGCTTTGATTTTTTTCCTACTGTGCTATATAAAACCAACTCTCCCACACAAAAGACCTTGATAGAAAACAAATATGTTCAAAACTGGACTTCCTTTTTATTATCTTCTAATCTTTCTACTCAGTTTTTTTCTGTTTTGTACTCTGTAAGGGGGATGTGGGATATATGTGATGTAGAAATAGGGTAAACATGAGAAATGATGAAAGTATATAGGAACCAGGATGATGCTGCATACCTGTAATCCCCGCTGCTGAGAGGCTGAGGCAGGAGGATTGCATATTTGAGGCTCCAGGTTCAATTCACAATACTTAACACAAACAACAGCAAAAAAAAAGAAAAAAGAAAAAGTTGTATTTGTAGAGAAATGTGAAGTAAATTAAAGCTAGACATTCTTAGAATATGATGGTATGGAAGTGAATCAAGTTTAGTGGCCAAGATTAAAATGTTGAGATATCTGTGAGAACATGTCCTACAATTTAGATTTTCTAAGGTGTTGGACAGTAAAAATCTTATGTCTGGAAGAAGAAAAGAATTTATGAGTTGTGAAAGAAGGGTTTTCATAATGTCTACGGATTTCACATTTGACTCTCTGGGCCCATATCCTATTTGTAACAGTTTCATAACAGATTCATCCCTTTTCCTTTTAACTGCTTACTCTTTCTTTTTGTGGAATTTGTGGACTGTCACTGGGAGATTCTGTATAATGTGCCTACTTCCTAATATATCAGAAAATAAGGAATGTCCACTTCTCAAACCCTGAACAAGAATGAGAGATTGTATCTCGTTCTAATTATTACCAGCTGTCTAACATAAAAAACAGGTAGGCAAGTTAGCTCACAGATGGGGAAGAAAGGAACCAAACCCATTTGACTTTCTTAAGTCAGAACTGAGTTGAAAGTTAAAGATTTCTTTTAATTACTGGTCATAGTTTACACATGTTGAAAGAATGTGACTTCATCAGCAGAGAGCTGGATTATTTTGCAGGTCAGATCTGATAGCCACTGAATAATGGTAAAATTGAAGAAATTAAATATTTTTCTGGTTAAAACTCATTGGGACAGAACATTTTCAGTAATTTACAAGTTTATATTTTATTTAATGGGCTCTAACATTTTATTTCCTATAATATTTTTTAAAGAGAGAGTAATTTTATTTTTTCATTTGGTTTTTGTTTTTCCTCCATTTAGTTGTGTGTATGGTGCTGGGGTTTAAACCTGGGTCCTTGCACACGTCAGGCAAGTGCTCTATTGCTGAACCACTTCTATAGGCCCTGTTTCCTATAATATTTTGACAAAACTTTTCTCAGAAAATGATTCCTTATATGAGAAGGCAATATCGCTTTTTGAAGGGCCATTAATTACATATTAATTGATGATAAATATTAGCTTCATTGAAGTAAAACTTTATTGAATATCCTTTCTGATAAATGTGAGCATTTCATTTAGTGATTTCGTTTTTACAATATTATTAAAGTATACTGTAACAAAAGGGTAAAATTTTTATTTTTAATTTTAAAAGTTACCCTAAAACAAACTTTACAGTGTGTATGTTCTTACAGTGATTTTAAATATAATGTATTAAATATCATAGCCCATCACACTCCATGACAGACTTCACTGCACTTGCATATTCAAATGAGCGTATTTTATTAGCTTAACTAATGTCACAGTTATTAACTGTAAGAATCATGATTCAGAATTGCACCTTTAGAGAAGGCTTTTGACCAAGATAGCTGGTGGGCAGCAAAGCTGAATGAATAACTCAAGCAGTCGGAGATGAATACAGGGCAGGTTTTTAACTGTGGTTTGTGTTAGTCAGTTTGCCCTACTCATTTGTTGTCATATAAATGAGGATTCAAACTTAATGTACAGTTACTTGCAGAGTAAATGTAAAGAAAGATTGAGAATCATTCAATAAAATGTAGTTGGCATGTTTGTTTAATTCTTTTGACTGGTTGAGAGTAATATATAATCAAATCATCCATAAGAAAATAAAAAACTAAGAAAAGCACAAGCCTTATGAAAAGAGTTGATATCAATAATAATATTTTTTCTGAAAGGAATATAAAGTGCAGCCAATAGAACCCTGTTTTGGGTGCATTAAAATAACATGAACAATCTTGGCTCACTGGAAATCCTGTATTCAGCACATTAATTAAGACAAACTGCTTTAAAAAATAAGTAGCTATGCTGGAAATTATTTTATTTCTTTGGTTCTGCTTCAAACATACACACCGATAAGAGGTGTTCTAAAAGCAAGGTAGTTAATTAATAGGATTTTTCTTCTCTGATTTCATATTTAAAGTGCAATTACTCTAAAAGCAAGATGGATAGTTGCTTCAGTTGCCCAGTTTTAAATCTACATCAACACGAAAGTTTTATGAATATTAAATGGTTTGTGACTTCAGTATTTTCTCTAATTATTTATTTGAGAAAGGAAGGTAATATTTATAAAATTGAATGTCTAACCACATTGGCAATACTGACAGATTGCTTCTAAACTATTTTATAGACTGAAGCAATTTCACAAGTAAACTTTGGCCCTAAAAAAAACACAAAAAACAAAACAAAAAAAACCCCAACAACAACAACAAAACCCTTCTTTATGTCTCCAATGTCACTCTAAAGAAAAGATGACTGTTCTTTTTAGAAAAAGAAAAGGAAGAAAATATGGTTCTAGCAAGCTAATTTTCAAGGTCTTCAGCACACGCTGAGAAACCTCACAGCACTCCTGAAGTCATACATCAGAGACTTTCAGAAAAGTCCCCTAATCTGAAAAGAAGCATCACAAAAAATATTTGCCAGTAAACCCCCAGACTTTCAAAAGATTTTCTTTATGACTTTTAACACATATGCCTACTGTAAAAATAAGTCACATTATACAAAAGTTGGTATGTTTTCCCGCTCTCTCTTATGTCATAGACATGAGGAATGTTAGAGAAAATGGACACTTCTATAATGTTGACAAAGTTTCTTACTACATCTTAAGCCGTTTGATTCCAGTACTTTATGAAAAATGTTCTAGCATTTAAAAGATTTCATTTGACTCTATAAAGGTGTTTATTTCACTGGCAAATGAGTTAAGATTTAATGCATGTTTTTATTTACTTTTGTCTTACATGTAACAAATGAAATTATCAAAACCATTCACAGTAGGGTTGGAGCAGTATCTCAGCAGTTACTGCACTTGCCTGGTATGTGCAAATATGCAGGTTCAAACCCCAGCACCATGTGCACAACAAAGTGTCCTAGAAGCAAAGGCCACATGAAAAACTAAACAGTTTATCTCTTTCTCTCTCTCTCACTGTCACTCACTCTCTTTTAAAAAATATTTTTATTAGTGCTTTATAATTATACATATATTGTTTGGTTATTAACATAATCATACAAGCATGGAATGCAATTTGTTTCACATCAGCCCCCAATACATCATTTTTCCCACCTTTTCTCCTTCCCCCTTTCCCCTTCCACTCCTCTACTGGTCTTTTTCTATTTATTTATGCTTTTTAAATGTGTGTTTTATAGACATACACAAAGTTGGGATTCTCTGTGGTATATTCATATATGTATATAGCATAATTTGATCAGTTGCATTCCACCATTCCTTTATTTTTCCATTCATCCTCACTTCCCCTTAATCCTCTTACTTTTTTGCTTTGAACTACCTTCTATTTTCAAGGGATTTCCCACCTCCACTTTATTTTCCTTATTTTGAGCTAGCTTCTACACTGAGAGAAAACATTGAACTCTTGATTTTGTTTTTCTTATGGAGGATCCTGCTGGGACTCCCCATGCCAATTTCAATCCAAACTGAAATCTCTTTTATAATACAGTCTCCCATCTTCTAGTCTCACCATTTATTGATTGATAAGTGTATATTGTATAGTGGGAATGATTCTAGCACCTTTCAAAGGCACCCTCCGTGGAAATGGCTTGGTCTCACACAGATTCCAAATCTTGAATTTGGGTTACCAGTTACTATTTTTTTCTCAACATTGGGCACAACAACGCAGATACATGAAAAACAATCTATATTCTGAGAGTGTAAACTAAAATTGGTGTTATCATTACCAAGTTCTTCCAACTGTAAGTGTGAAGTTATTTCAAGTTAGATAATTCAAATATCACAAACTACCTCATGTTCTCTACTGTCCTCTTCTTCCTGTACATAAAATGCATAAAATAATACTTCTTGATAAAGATACTTCTAATCAAGTTCTAATCAGTTTCATGATTTTTGCATTACTGAATATATTTTAAATTAATAATCATGCTTTTAATTTTTATGTGTTTTTGATGATATTTATTCATCCACTCTGTTCTTTTAAACATGCACTTGGCATTTGTTCATTAATCAATAATGTTTGTAGTTCTGCTGTACCATATACTATTTCAGGAAATACAAAACCAACAATGAGCCATATAGCCCCTGATCCTATCTTATGGTATTTGGTCTACAATTCTGGAAAGTAGGAAATTAATTTGATGTGAACTTTGTCTAAGAGAGGGCTGATGTTGGATAGCAAAAAGATGAAAGATTTTTAGCAAAGTGTTAAAAAGAAAAGTTTATAACTATCATGATCCTTAATACCCAAAGATAAATGCAAATGTAACTTCATATATTGTGTCCCTCATATTATTACTTTTAAAAATTGCTTAATAAATGGGCCAAAGAGCTAATTAGAAACGTCTCAACAGAGGACACTGTATAAGCCAATGAATACATGAGAAAGTGCTCTAAATCACTAGCTATCAGAGAAATACAAATGAAAACTACATTAAGATTTCACCTCACACCAGTGAGATTTGCAAAAATGAAGAAAATAAACAAAAATAGATGCTGGAGGGGTTGTGGAGAGATAGGTATACTAGCACACTGTTATTGGAACTGCAGACTAGTATAGCCCCTCTGAAAAGCAGTGTGGAGAATCCTCAAAAAATTAGGGATGATCTCACCATATGATCCAGCTATCCTCCTCCTTATTTTTTCCCCAGGGATGTTGGAATTAGTACATTACAGCAACACAGCAAAATCTATGTTCATAGCAGCTCAATTTACAATAGCTAAATTATGGAACCAACTCAGGTGCCCCTCACTGGATGAATGAATCCAAAAAACTGTGGTATATATATATATATATATATATATACACACACACACATATACATATATACACACACATATACATACATATATACACATACCATGGAGTTCTATTCAGCATTTAGGAACAATGATATTGCAGCCTTTGAAGGTAAATGGATGGTGATGGAAGAAATCATGTTGAGTAAAGTTAGCCTAACCCAGAGAGTCAAGGGTCAAATGTCTTCACTCATCTGTGGAGGCTGGAGCTAGACTCAGGCCTGTGTGAAAGGTGGTCAACACTCATGTATTAGACCCAGCAAAGATGCAGTAACACATAATCTAGGGCAATCATAGATATGTATTGGGAAGGAGGGGAAGGGGTTGAGAAGAGGGGTACGGTGGGAGAATAGGGTGGGATCTAGGGGGTAAATCTAATTTTAAGAATATATATCATATTGTTTCGTTGGATGCATTTTTGATTGTACAGTAACTAAATTTCTTTAAAAAAGATATCAAGAACACACAATGAATAAAGGAAGTCTCTTCATTTAAAATTGCTTATGTCATTTAATTCTTAGCAAAATGGAAAATTCACACTATCATTAATAATTAATACTCTCTTCTGTCATTTATCCATACCAGATCAAATTTTTATCTCCTTTGAGTTTGATTGACACAAATTAATGAAAAGTATGTACAAAGAATGAATACTTTTTGCAAAATGTTGAATCATTGTCATAACAATGTGTTCTAATAAAATTTAGAAACATGGCCAAACAAAGCTGTATTCTGTCCTTCATAAATAAAAGAGATCACAGTAGTAGAAAGTCAGTATCTAACATTGGTAATAATAAGCAACTATGGAATACTATGAAACAAGTTGTTTGTCTCTATATAATATAATCAAGAATATGGCAAACTCATATAACTTAACATTTTGCTCTAGTATATTCCATGCAGCACTGAGCAATTCTTAATATATCAAGTGCTGTAAAAATAAGAACACACACACACAAATCCAAAAGAATTCACTGCAAATCTAATCCATAGATCTCTGTAGTAGAGTCCTGCAATGTACAAAAATATATTGCATTGTGAAGTGTTAGAAGGGCTTGATGTTTTATCATCCATAATATGGATAACATAAGCTGAACTTTAATTCAACTCAAAACAGTTTAAACACTTAAATATAAGACTTAACTATGAAACTGCCAGAAGAAAACAAGAGAATGCTTCAGAATATTGAGATATGCAAGGAATTTTTTTAAATTTTTTTTTTAGCAATACCCCCAAAGCATGGGAAACAAAAGCAAAAATAGAAGTATGGGATCATAACAAACAAAAAAGTTCTCATACAGAAAATGAAACAATCAACAGAATGAAGAGATAACCTACAGAATGGAAGAAAATATTTGCAAACAATAAATTAAAATAGTTAATTTCAAGAATAGAAAAGGAACTCCAAACTCAGCAGCAAAAATCCAAAGAACCTGATTTAAAAAAAATAAGCAACAGACATTTCTAAATAAAGGCATACAGAGGACCAATAGGTAAATGAAAAACATGCTCAACATCACTGATTATCAGGGAAATGCAAATCAAAATCATAAGACAATGCCTTACTCCCATAAGAACGGCTATTAATAAGTCAAAAGACAGCACTTGCTTGCAAAGCTGTGGAGAAAAGAGAAAATCTGCAGATTGTTGAATGGAATATGCATTAACATAAACATCATGGAAAATAATATGAGAGACAATCAAAGAATTAAAAGTAGAACTATGATATGATCCCGGAATATGACTCTGGATACACATCCAAAGAAAATGTATCTCTATTAATAATGGTCAAGAAATTGAAACAACGTAAGTGTCCATCCATTTATCAATGGATAAAGCATATGCGGTACATATACACAATTCAGAAATAAAATCCTGATATTTGCAACAACATGGTTGAAACTATAGATCATTGTGTTAAATACAACAAGACAGCACAGAAAGACAAATACTATGTGATCCTATTTATACATTGAAAGTAAAAGCGTTGATCTCATAGATGTGTAATAGGTTGGGGACAGATGGGAACAAGTTGATCAATTGGTAAAAAGTTAAAATTAAAGAAAAGTAAGAAGTTCTGTTGTGTTATTTTATAATATGGTGAAAACAAAAATAATGTACATTATAAATCAAAAAGTGGGAAAAAAAAGAGTTTGAATATCTTCACCACAAAATAGAAATTATACAGTATATATATATAAATAACATCACATGGTTTTCCAAAAATTTGCACAAGTATGTTTTAAGTATCAGTTTAAATAATTTATTGAATATAAATAAAAGGAGAAACGGACAATCTTTACTCACAGACATAAATGATATGAAATTAGAAAACTAATATGATTAAGCAAGAAACATATATGTTTGTTAAAGAGCAATGAAAAACTTAAAATAATATGAGAAATGAGAACAGGAATAATCAAAAACAGGTGAAAAATAGCTAGCCAGAGGAAGATTTATTGAGAATGTGATATTAGCGTGATGATGTAAAAGAAGTATATGAACAAGTCATTGCAATATCTGAGGAAATAAAATTGCACCCCAGAAAACGCTAAATGCAAAGTTCCAGGGCTGGCAGTTTGCCGAGTATTTTAATACATCAGCAAGTAAGCTTATATGACTTGATGAAAATAAGAAGGAACAAAATAGAAAAATAAGGTCAAAAAGGTAACAAGGGGTTATAAAATATACATCTTTAAGGATCAATTTTAAGATACTGGTCTTTATACATAGATGAGAAATCACTGGGTTTTGAGATAAGAAATCTCAATCTGTCATATTTCAGCATATTTACTTGTCTGTTATATTGTGAATAGACTACAGTATAGTAAATAAAGGCAGGAGTATAGGGACTATTTTACAGTGTGAAAAACTCAGGAGGGAAATTTTGATAGTTTGAGGTATAGTGTTTTCCAAGTATCAATAACAAGGTAAAACAAAGTAATGTTGTGCATTTAATGCTGAAGTGGAAGAAATACTTCCTGAAACCATTGCAAAAAACTGCCTCAAATACTTTTGAAAAGTCCAAGATGAGAACAGACTATGACAATTAGTTGTGTCATCATACATTAATAGTGACTTTGCCTAGAGTCAACATTCATGAAAGTAAATATTTTCAGAAGTCAAGCTAGTAATTTAAAAAATGCAATTAGTCAGTTTAAATCCATTGTTTCACAAAATTCTTTAAGAATTAGAAATTTCATTAAAATTTTCCAAATTTCAAAAATTATAATTTATAATTGATTTTATATTAAAGTATTTCTGAAATTTGATTTTTATAATTTATTAGTCCATGTCATACAATATTTTAGAATTAATTTTCAACTTGATTCTTCATTCAAAATGTTCATAACCTTGATATTTTTAGTTTAAATTTTCTTAAATGTACTATTTATAAAGTATAAGATGTATAACTAATTTTTATTTGACAATAGCTCAGAATAAAAATTCTGCTTGTAAAAGAGATTTCTACCTTGGTATTGAGATAGGCACAATGTGCATTTTTGTAGATTAATATGCCTGGTGTCATTCAATATTCCTTTTCTGTTTTCCAACAGAGATATTTAAATCCAAGGCCATATTACCTGGTATCACAGAATTTTCAGGTTGACATCAATGTTAAATAAGTGCATTTATTTTTGGTGTCATCCTAAGAGTCTCCTCAAAGGAAGAAAGGTGAAGTAAAGGAACAGAGTCACCTACATGGTGAAAACAGGTTGCTTGATAAACTTGGCAAGACCTGGCTCAATGTGAAATTTTTAGAATATTTTGGATTAGGAAATCAGGAATATCCCACAAATGAGGAAAACAACTTATTTATATATTTACCAAAATGGAGGACAAGAGACTTGCTGTGACTCATTAATTTTTTTATTAAGAAATTTGTTGAACAATTGTACAAGTTTTTAACCAAATAATATAAAATGTATATCGATTCTGAAGATTAGATTTACCCCCAAGAGTGCCCCCCCATTACCCATCCTTATCCCTCCCCTCCCCTTCCCAAAACATCTCTAAAAATGTATTAGGTTACATTACACCTTATCCAGATTTAACACATGATAATAGACCACCTTTCTCAATGGCCAGGGTCTAGTTCCAGCCTCCACAGATGAGTGAAGATATTAGACCCTTGGTTCTCTGGGTTAAGCTTATTTCATTCAGCACTTCCATAGCCATTCATTTACCTTCAAAGGCTGCAGTATCATTGTTTCTAATTGCTGAGTAGAACTCCATGGTATATATGTACCACAGTTTTTGGATCCATTCATCCAGTGAGGGACATCTGGGTTGTTTCCATAATTTAGCTATTGTAAATTGAGCTGCTATGAACACAAATATTGCTGTGTTGCTGTAATGTGCTGATTCTAAATCCCCTGGAAAAATACCCAGGAGAGGAATAGCAGGATCATATGGTGGGCTCATCCCTAGTTTTTAAAGGTTTCTCCACACTGCTTTCCAGAGGGCCTATACCAGTATGCAGCTCCACCTATCTCTCCACAACCCCTCCAGCATCTGTTATTGTTTATTTTCTTCATTTTTGCCATTCTGACTGGCATGAGGTGATATCTTAATGTAGTTTTCATTTGCATTTCTCTGATAACTAGTGATTTAGAGCACTTTCTCATATATTCATTGGCTTGATCGATGTCCTCTGTTGAGAAGTTTCTATTTAGCTCTTTGGCCCATTTATTAATTGGGTTGTTTGTGTTTTGTAGTTGAGGTTTTTGAGTATTTTATAGATTCTGGATATGAGGCCTCTGTCAGAGGAATCATAGCCCATGATTCTCTCCATTTCTGTAGGAAGCCTCTTGACTCTTTTGATTGTTTTCTTGGCAGTGCAAAAGCCTTTTAGCTTATGGCATCCCATTCACTGATTTTTGACTTTACTTCCTTCACTTTAGGAGACATGTTGAGAAAGTCTTTGCTTACTCCCAAATGCTGAAGTGTTGGACCTAATTTGTTTTCCATCAGTTGCAAGGCAACTGGCTGAATTCCTAACTCCTTGATCCATTTTGATTTGATTCTTGTGCAAGGAGAAAGATATGTGACTCATTAATTTTGATGAAATATTATGACCTACATGAGGGTAATGCTGCTCCTAGTCACCATTTCACCGGAATTTAAATGTGAACCTTGCACTAAGAAAAGTAGAATTAAGATATAATGATAATATATATAATTATAATGATCTGTGGCCTAGACTGCAATTCAGATCCTCAGGTAATTGCAGATGATATAAAAAATCAAGTGACTGGCAAAGTGAGAAAGCTTCTACTTTGACGAACTTCCGGGATTTTGACTTAAATGCTGTGTTGCAGATTGCTTTTAAGTAATTACTTTAAGAAAATTGCTACTACCATTTAAATTTGGTAGAAAGTGTTTCCTTACGGAAGGACATCAAACAATCTTGAGATTGGGAATAGACATCATATCTTGAGTAATACAGAGAAGCCTTTGTATAGAAAAAGAAGCTCAGAAGTCACTGACTGAAAGGAAATGGTCTGTTCTATTACATGCAGCAGAGGGAAGCTTGGGGAAACTGCACAGACACACATTGCTTATTCCCTGTAGTGCTTACAGTCAAGCCCTCCAGGACCACCGTGTTTCATTATTGCTTATCCAAACTTTTTGATTCATCATTTAACTAAGATAACATACACTGTGGACCTCACTGTTGAGAGTTCCTATATTGAGTGTGATGTTATTTGGACACAGTCTTCATATGCTTGGATGGAATAAGGTAAAAGAAAATCTACACAATGGAGAGAACTGAGAGATATTTCCATGGTGACGGGAGAATACTTGCAGATATCACCTCAGGGGAGTCTTGGACTGTTATTTTGTGTCTTGGTTCTTTATCAGCAGCCTTCCAAAAGGTGGTGAAAATGAGTCAAACATTTGGAGAAGAAAAAATGAAATACTCATAAACTCTCCATGATAATTTATATAAATAATTGAAGTGAATCTAATAGATTCTCCCCAAAATCCAGTTGCTTGCTCAGAAGACCATTTGAAATATAACTTAATGTCTGAATCAAATTCCTAGCACTAGCCCCCTGGGTTTATGACCTGAGTCTGGAGGCTTCCTGGCTATGCCTGAATGCATGATGGCACATTCCCTTCATTTGAAATAAAACTGTCAAGGTAGGAAGAAAACACCAATAGCAACAGAAAGGTTATGTTCCTTGAAGGATGTTTTAGTCAGCTTTTTCACTGCTGTGACAATTTCACTGCTGTGAACAATTTTAGGAGGAAGATATATATGGGAGATCATGGTGTCAGAGATCTCAGTCTTAAGAAGGCTGGCTCCATTCCTTGAGGTTCAAGCAAAGCTGAACTACATGGCAGAAAACATGATGCCAGGCAGAGAGAGATTCCACTCACCAGGTACATAACATATATCCCAAAGGCATATCCCCAACAACCCACCTCCTCCAGGCACATCCTACCAGCCTAGAGTTGTCAGTTAATCTATATAAGGGGATTAATTTAGTGTTTGAGTTAAGGCTCTAATAACCTGATCATTTCATCTCAACCTTCTCATTGTCTCACATATTGAATTTTTGGGCAACACCTTTCATCCAACATTTTGAGAGTTCAAAATGATACAACAGATGGTCTCTTTTGTATAAAGTTATCCTTAAATGTGCAATGTGACCCAACAATCCTAGATCTGGGACCCTATAAAATGTTAAAACATTTGTTTATGCAAAAAAACATTTACACAAAGATTTATGGCAACTGTAGTTATAATTACCAAAAATCAAGAATAACCCATCTGACACTAAGGGATAAATGGATGAACTATAAAATATCTACACAATAAAATGCTAATCAAAATAGAAAAGAATAAACTATTTACACAATAACTTGAATAAATTTCAAAGAGCCTTGCTGAGTAAGAGGTACCAATACCACAATGATACATACTGTATTATTCCATTAATGCAGTATCATGTAAAATGCAAAATTGTGTCAGTTTGTAGGAGTTAAATTGGGAATAAGGTAGGACTTGTTATTAGTAGCGCTTCACACTACTCTTTTAGACATGATACAATTGTTCTCTATCCTGTTTGTGGTGTTGGTTATAAAGTTGATGCTTGGATCAAAAATAATAGAGTGTACACCAAAAGAGTCAATTTATATATAACAGTCTGAATGATACTAGCCTTACAACTTTATATAGAAGTATCATGGGGAATGTTTTCAAGTAAATTATGAAAAAGTACCCAAGTAGTTTGGTTGCAAAGTGTCATTGCCTAAAGTCAGATGGTGGTCAGCTAGATGGCAAAATAAGAAAATCCAGATCCTCTTTCCACCCACATAAATGTCAAATCAACAATGTACAAACTAGTGTGCATTTAGCTAAACCAATGAACAAACTCAAAGACTCCTGGATCCCAGGTGAGACTGAAGCAGCTGCAATGAAGCTGGCAGGAAAATTTTGAACAAAACACATCATAGTCCACCTTGGAACTTTAGCACAGTGTCACATGGTTAGGAAGAAAGACATAATTCCCATATGCTCACTGGTGAGGAAAAGAGTATACAGCACCATACATCTAATCTTCTGACTTTTGGGAGATGCATGAGAGACTATCATTACCTTGCTTGTTTCTCAGTGCTGGGAGGTAATGGCTGAAAGTTGGATGCTGTAGGGATTCAAAGCAATAGTTTAGGACTAGAGTCATAATGCTTGCCCCAATTTCCTCCCTTCTCCCTGAGGAGAACAGTTAAAGCTGGCACATAAAGAAAGTCAAACCAAAGTGTTACACATAAAGTATCAGAAGTCAAAAAGCAAAGAGAATTCTGAATGCAGCAATAAGTTATCAAGTGCAAGAGAGGCCCTCAGTGGACTTCTTATCAGAAACCTTGCAAGCCAGTGCATGTGCGGTGACAGATTCAAAGTCCCGGAGAAACAAAACAAAATAAAACCACTAGCCCCAATTCTGCATCTGGTAAACTATCCTTCTGAAATGAAGAAAATGTTTCCCAAGGTTAACAAAAGCTAACGGAGTATATTGCCTTCAAATTTGTCTTACAAGACATACTAAGGGGTCCTTCAAATGGAAACAAAAGGACACAACACAAAGGTGCAAGAAAATGAAAAGTTCACTATTAGAGGCAAGGACACACACAAAGACAATACCATAGTACTGTGACGGCACCAAATTAGAAACTAAAATCCAACATCATAAAGATTGCTACGAAATAGTTTAATAGATACACACACAAAAAAAGATATGATTTGTGACATTAATAACAAAAAGTAGGTGGGGAAGACAAGTTAAGAGCAGAGTGTTTTTTTATGTACTTGTAGTTCAACTGGTATCACATTAAAACAGTCACGGTTATAGGATGTTTTATATAAACCTCATAGTAAGAAAAATGAAATAACCCTAGAAAATACACAGAAGAACAACAAAAAAAGAATCAAATCCATGAAATATCCTAGAAACACATACATACATACACACAATGGAATTCTAGTCAGCAATTAGAAGTAACACTATTGAGGCTTTGGAAGGTAAATGGATGGCAATGGAAGAAATCATGCTGAGTAAAGTTAGCCAAGCCCAGAGAGTAAAGGGTCCATCCATTGTTTTCACTCATTTGTGGAGGCTGGAGCTAAATTCAGGCTTGTTGTGAAAGATAGTCAAACTCATGCATTAGACCCAGCGAAAGTGTGGCAACACATAATCTAGGGCAATCATAGATATGTAGCAAGGGGAGGGGAGAGGGAGGGAGAATTGGGAGGGATCTAGGGAGACAATCAACAATATAGTATACTCTTTACCACCCTCCCCTGAGAATCTAAATAATACTTATACAATAATTTAATTCTGTAAAATTCACAATCTAAACATTTATATCTCTTGTAGGGGTTAAATATAGATGAATCAAGAGACTGGGGTGTGGGAGATGTAGGGGTAACTCTGGTTTAAGTACATATGCATATCATATTGTTACTTTATATGCATTTATGATTGTAGAATGACTCAACTCCTTAACAAAACTTTTTTTAAAAGTCATCAAAAATTAAAATGAATTGGCTACACCTTTAAAAGCCAAAAGTTGCTAAAACAAAGCTTACTGCTGCTGCTAACATGTTAATAGGGGGAATCCTGGAATGAAATTTGGTTCAAAATTACTTTGTTTCTAATATTGCATATCACTGTTTGGTCAAACTGTTCCTATTAAAAGTGCTGTTACTAGCACAAAAAAAATGGAATATGCTGCTAATGAGTAGAGCATGCCATTGTACAAATTGGAAAACACAAGGTTAAAAATAGGCAGAAGTGGGTCTGCAGCAATGGCTCAATGATTAAAGCATTTGCCTGGCATGCTTGAGGACCCAGGTTCAAACCTCAGCACCACATGTGCAACTAAGTGGCCGAAAAACAAAGGCCAGATGAAAAATAATAAATAAATACAGTGGGTTCTCTTTCTCTGGCTCACTCTTGTCCTCTCTCAACAGTAAGAAAATGATCAACAGTTTTGGATTCTTTCATCCAGCGAGGGGCATCTGGGTTGGTTACATAATTTAGCTATTGTAAATTGGGCTGCTATGAACATAGATTTTGCTGTGTTGCTGTAATGTGCTGACTCTAATTCCCCTGGAAAAATACACAGAAGAGGGATGGCTGGATCATGTGGTGGATCCATCCTCAGTTTTTTGAGAATTCTACACACTGCTTTCTAGTTAACGTTTTTGTTTGTTTGTTTATTTGTTTTAATAGAGAGAGGGACAGTGAGAGACAGAAAGAGAGAATCAATTTTATTTAATTTTTCATGTGGCTTCTTGCTCCAACCCTTTGTTGTGTACGTGGTGCTGGGGTTTGAACCCATGTCCTTGAGCATGCCAGGCAAGTGCCATGACCGCTGAGCCTCTACTCTATCCCCAGTTAACTTGTTTTAATAAGAGTCTTATTCAAGTAAGAAACTAGCTGCTTTTCTTAAAGGACAGGTGGTGATTCATTACAGACATACAATCACTTAATGTGAGATTTGCTGAAAAATAAATATCACATTGTCTCCCTGTTTCAGGTTTCTAGTTCTAAAAAGTTGACATGATTTAGATCCAGCTGTATTACAGCAGCCAATTCAACTTGAAAGCTGATTCTGTTTCCAAGTATTCTAAATCATATTAACACTTAAATTACAATGTGCAGACATTCCATTTTATTGAAAGGGGAACCTGATGGTTTGGCATTGTCTTAAGCAAATAAGAGATTATTTCATCTTTCATTATCAAAAAAGGGAAGTATTGGTTTTGGTTCAGCTATTCAAAAAATACTACTTCAGATCCAGTTTTTCCATGTGGCCAACCTGATAACCTCAGAAGAATAGCATTATTTCTCACATTTTGTGCCACACAGCTGTAAAAATGCGGTTACAATATCAAACAAAATGTCTATTGAGAATGAAGGAAAAAAGAGGCATATATTGACAGCAGTTATTGCTTTGCTTTTCATAAAGAATTCCACATGAGAGTTTTCATCTTTTTGGCTGAATATTAGTTATATACACAAGTACAGCCAAAATAATATTGAAATTTTGCACTGATAAATGCAATGAATGTTTTGTGCAGGAAACTGGGAATAAGGGGTTAATATTAAGAAACTAAACAGTATTTGAATATTAAAGAAGCAATTTTTATCTCCAACTGTCCATTATAATCCTAATTTTATGTCTTTTTAATGTTTTATTCTGTAATTTTACTATGATACCCTCTGTAATTTCTTAACTTTTTTCTCCAGATACCTTTTCTTTAAACAAAATAATGTAAAATGTGTATAGATTCTGGATATTAGAAGTACCCCCAGGAGTACCCCCCCAATTACCCACCCTTATCCCTCCCTTCCCCTTCCCACAATATCTCTAAAAATGTATTATGTTGTATAACATTACACCTTATCTGGATTTAACACATGATACTAGACCCCCTCCCTCAATGGCCAGGGTCTGGTTTCAGCCTCCACAGATGAGTGAAGACATTCGACCCTTGGTTCTCTGGGTTAAGCTGATTTTACTCAGCATAATTTCTTCCATAGCCATCCATTTACCTTCAAAGGCTGCCATATCATCATTTCTAATTGCTGTCCAGATACCTTTTAATGACTGAAGGTCTTAATTTATTTTTGTTACTTTCTGGGTTTCATTTAGTATTTTAATTGAATAAACCTCTATGTTGAACTGTTGTTGTTTTTTTTTATGTCCTCAACCCACCATTATTTCTCTTTTTTTGCTCCAGAAATTGGACCCAAGGGTGCTTAACCACTGAGCCACATCCCCAACACATTTAAGCTTTTATTTTGAGACAGAATCTTGCTAAGTTGCTTAAGGCCTCACTAAATTGCTGAGGATGGCTTTGAACTTGCCATCCTCCTTCCTCAGTCTTCTAAGCCACTGGGCCTTCAGGCCTGTGCCATCATACCCAGTCCCTATTTTTACAATGATCACAATTGAAGTGATTAACCTTACATGCCAAAATTTTCAAGAAGGCCCCAATCAAAGTATATTATTAGAATGTGCTAAAATATAATAGAGAAACTTAATGTTCTGTTAAAAACATAAAATTGAGATGTATTGTATGCTTTCCAAAAAAAGTTTTAGAAAGGAAGAATATATTGTATCATGTTGAAATTGTTTGTATTAATCAAGATATATTGTTTATTTTGTAAAAGAGAAAATTAACTGAACACAAAACACTTTTAGAAGTTATCTTTATATTGTAAGGAAAGAGTATCAGTCTTTTTATTTTTTAAGAGAGAGAGTGTGAGAAAGAGAGAGGGAATCAATTTTATTTGTTTTTTTAATGTGGCTTTTGTTGCTCTGATACTTTATTGTGTACATGGTGCTGGGGTTTGAACCCATGTCCTCTCACATGCCAGGCAAGTGAACTATTCACTGACCTACTGCTCCTTCCTGCTCAGTCATTCTAAGTAAGGAAGAGAAGCCAGGTGCAGAAGTATACACCTGCAACCCCAGCAATTGTGGAGGCTGAGGAAGGAGTATCCCAGGTCCAAGAACAGCTTCAGCAACTTAGCAATAGTATGTTGCAAATTTTTTAAAAAGGACTTACTGAGCATGTAGCTCAGTGGTAGAGAACCCCTGTGTTCAATTGCCAGTAACAAAAAGAAAGAAAAAAGGAAAGAGGAACAATTTCAAGTGTTTAAAAAGAACAATGAAAATGCAGAAAATTGATTAAATGCATGATGGAAGATGTCCATGTTTACAAGGGATAGACAGATGACCCCCAAAGTTGTAAAAGCAGGAGGCCATAGCCAATAGGAATGGAGAAACCAATAATTCCTGGAGCAAGATACATGATGTGAGTACTTACTATGGTGGCCCTTTCTCCAGGGACATGGAACCAGAAAGCAGAGTTGTGAAGGAAGCTGCTTCAGATAAAACACTGAATATCCTCTCTCCTCTGCCCCACTATTCAATGTTTCCCAGGCATAGGTGACACAGAGATCTGGGGGGAGCAGTCTGCAGGAATTTGCACCCCTGATGTATACCACAAAGAAAGGGGAGATTTGTAAGATGTAAGGGATAAGAGCCTCAGGATTAAGATCCCAGCTACTTAATGTCAGGTTTGAAACTGAACAATTGTGCCTAAAGAGAGGGGAAGAATATAGTGACAGAAAATAAACTGTTGAATTTTTGTATATTAAACTCTCAAAGCCTA
This sequence comes from Aplodontia rufa, assembly GCA_004027875.1. Lineage (NCBI taxonomy): Eukaryota > Metazoa > Chordata > Mammalia > Rodentia > Aplodontiidae > Aplodontia > Aplodontia rufa. The sequence goes on from PVKS010006459.1 coordinate 41,814, forward strand.
GCACACATCCCTTAATTCAATTTTAGTAACACTCTGATTCTCTAAATTTTCAAAACATCAAGAAATACCAAAAACATTATTTTCAACCATTTTTAAAATTTTCTATCCAGAAAACACTCTGAAAGCTAAGAAATACATAATATTTATTTTCTCTCAATCATTAACACAGCCTAGATCAACTTGCATAATCCAATAGTATTAAATCAGCATTATTTCATTCTAAGTGAAGCTAAAATGCCTGTTTGTGGGGACTAGGAATCCCATGGAACTGAAGACCTCTCAAGGAGTGAGTTGAAATTTCTTTCATTGCTAAGTGAATCAACATTGAGCCTACTTTCTGCCCTTGTGTTGCATTTTATTTATAAACTACCTAAATCAAAACTTTCCCCCTTCTTAAACCTATTAACAGAAATTAAGTCAATGAAGGAGAGAGGTAGTTTTTCCCCAGTCCCCTTATATACAAACATAATTCATAGTAGCTACATTTAAAAAAATTAATAATCCTTGCAGCTCATAGTAATGTTTTGAATTCACATTAACAAAGGAAATTTGCTGAAAAATATAGCAATATTAGCATATTTATATGCCAAAAAGTTAAGAATCATCATATAGTGCTTGAAGATTTTCATATTTGCAGGAGAGAGGTTGCAGAGATATTTGCCATAGTTCAAAACAGTCATGTTGAAAGGAATAATGAAAATATATTAATCTTGTTATTATGTAGGGCAGTGAAAATGTGATTAAATAGGAATAGAAGGCAAATATCACGCATGTTATGAATAAATTATTTTCTTATTTATGAGAACTAAAAGTACCAGGGACATTTTAAAGCTTAATTGAAATAATGGAATAAATTGGGAAAAATTTTCTTTACATTTTTCACAAACTTTTTTGGTTCTTTTTCAGATATATATGATATAAGCATATATAATAACATACTTACAAAAGCAAGGAGTTTAATATTTTCTAATTTAGTTCCTAGTTTTCCCATCCTCCTGCCCTCTGTTATATTTTATACACATAACAGAATATACACTGACATAGTTATAAAAGCTTGAGAGGAACTTATTTTAACTCAGTTATCAGTGTTTCCTTGCCCCTTATTTCCTCCTACCCCTTGCTCTTTTATACAATAGTATAAACACTGATGTGTTTATAAAAGCATGCTGCGTAGGGCTAGAGTGGTGGCTCAGGAGTTAGGGCGCTTGCTTGGCATGCACAAGGATGTGGGTTCAAACTCTTGCATCATATACACAATGAAGTTTCAGAGCAATGAAAGCCAAATGCAAAACTAAATAAAATTGATTTTCTCTCTCTTTCTAACTATCCCTCCCTCTTTAAAAAAAATAAATAGAAAAATATTGTTTAACTTATTCTAATTCAATCCCCAGTATTCCCCTCCCTGTTTTCTCTATTTTTAATCTACTGATTTTTCTGGATTTTTTAAACTAATGCTTATTTTTTTAAACTAGTGACATGTTGTTGTCCATGTTGATGAGATTCACTATGATATATTCATATATAAACAAGGGAAAGCTAAGTCTTATTCATTCAAAAAATTTTCCTGTCTCATTCCTTCTTGGTCCCATTCCTTCCCCTTTGTCTATTCCTCTACTCTTTTCTTTCTCTTGTGTTCGCTTCTGCGTATCAGGGAGAACATTTGACCTTTCACTATCTGGAACTGGATTATTTTACTCAGCATAATATTCTCAGGTTCTGCCCATTTGCTGGCAAATGCCATAAAGTCATTCTTTTTCCTTATGGCTGAGTAATACTCCATGTGTACATATACCACATTTTCTTTCCCTATTCATCTGTTGAAGGTCACCTAGGTTGGATCCATAAGTTGTCTATTGTGAATTGTGCTGCACTAAGCATTGAAGTGGCTTTGTCACTATAGTATGCTGATTTTAAATCTTTTAGACATATACCAAGGAGTGGGATAGCAGGGTCTTATTATGGTTCCATTCCTAGATTTTTCAGGAATCTCCATATTGATTTCCAGAGTGGTTGCACCAATTTGCAGTCCAACCAAAAATGTGTAAGTGTACCCTTTCCCATATATTGTTGTCAACATTTATTGTTAATTATATCCTTGGTCATTGCCATTCTGACAGGAGTGAGATGAAATTCCAGTGTAACTTTTTTGAATTTCTCTAATTGCTAGAGAACATTTTTTTCATATATTTGTTGACCATTGCATTTCTTATTTTGAGACATGTCTGCTTAGTTCTTTTACACATTTAATGATTGGGTTATTTTGGGGGGGTGTTAATGCTTTTTAAGTCTTTGTATATACTGGATATTAATGCCCTGTGAGAGGTGCAGCCAGCAAAGAATTTTTTCCCCATTAAGTAGGTTTTCTCTTCAAGGTCTTAATCATTTCCTTTTCTATGAGGAAGATTTTCAATTTGACACAGACTAGCAGATTGGATCAAAAAATAAAATCAAGGGGCTGGAGCAGTGGTTACGGCGCTTGTCCGGCATGCGCAAGTACACGGGATTAAACCCTAGCACTTATGTACACAACTAAGTGTCAGAGCAATGAAAGACACGTGAAAAACTCAATAAAAATTGATTCTCTCTCTCTCTCTCTCTCTCTCACTACCCTGCTCTCTTAAAAAAAAAATCCAATAATATGCTGCTTACAGGAAACCCATCTTACAGCCGGTGACACCCACAGATTAAGGGTGAAAGGATGGAAAAAAATCTACCAGGCATATGGCCAAGAAAGCAAGCAGGAGTTGCAATTCTTATATCTGACAAAGTAGATTTCGAACATAAATTAATCAAAAGAGATAAAGAAGGCTACCACATCCTAGTAAAGGGAACGATACAACAGGAGGAAATAACCACAATAAACAAATACTCTCCAAACACCAATGCTCTCAACTATGTGGAAAAAATACTCCAAGATATAAAACCACTTGTGGACCTCAACAGAATAGTACTGGGAGACTTTAACACTCCTTTATCACCAATAGATCATCAAAGCAAAGAAACAATAAAGAGATCTCCAGTTTAAACAACACCATAAATCAAACAGACTTAACAGATATCTACAGAATATTCCACCCGAAATTGGCAGAGTATGTTTTCTTCTCAGCAGCACATGGAACCTTCTCCAAAATAAATCATATACTAGTTCAAAAGGAAATCTCAGCTAATATAAAAAAGTAGACATTATTCCATGTATCCTATCAGACCATGATGCCATGACCCTAATAATTAATAGCAAAACCCATGACACAAAATACACATATATGTGGAGATTGAATAACATCCTATTAAATGAAGAATGGATCCAAGAAGACATGAGAAGAGTAATTAAGAAGTTCTTGGAAGAGAATAAGAATGAAGACACAGTATATCAAAATCTCTGGGACAGCATGAAAGCATTATTAAGGAGAAAATTTATTGCACTGAGTTTCTACATTAAGAATCAGGAGAGATCCCTTACAAATAAGCTTATGCTCCAACTCAAATCTCTACAAAAGGAAGAACAGTCTAATCCCAAAGCCAGCAGGAGACAGAAAATAATTAAGATCAAAGCAGAAATCAACAAAATTGAGAAAAAAATTAGAAAGAATTGATGAAATAAAGAGTTGGTTCCTTGAAAAAATGGCAGAGAAGGGTTGAAAGACACAAAGGGGAAAACTCATAAGTAATCTCCTTCCACAAAAACAAATAAATTCTTGTGTTAACAGCATTAATTTATTCATGAGGGCACAGCCCTCACTGCCTAATTGTCACTAGGATCATCATCTATGATAATCATCATCTTAATGCTGTTATATTGGGGATTAAGATTCTAATGATCATTTTGAGGGATTCCTCAAAGCTATAGCAAATCCCCAACATTCAGTTTCTCTGTGGAGGGAAGGGTTTGGGCTCTACATAAGCCATGCTAGCTCTAAAGTTTCTCATGATTTGGCTTTTAATACTCTAACTCTGAAAGCTGAAAGGATTAGATACACAGGAGTCTTTCTATATCATTTGAAAAAAAGTGAGAGCTTTCTTTTTCCTTTCCTTTTTCCTTTTGGTATTGGAGATTGAACCCAGGGGTTCTTTACCACTGAGTATATCCCCAAGCTTATTATTTATTTTTGTTTTGAGACAGGGTCTCACTAAGATGTGTAGAGCCTCTCTAAATTGCTGAAACTGGCCTGGACCTTGTAATCCTCATGCTTCAGCCTCCTGAGTCTCTGATATTACAGGCATACACCACTATGCTGAACTAAAATGATAGTCTTGTATTGTTCAATAAGTACTCTCAATGAACACTCCATTCTGCAGAAGGTCTGAGAAGCAATAAAATGTAACTTACTGTTTTTCCCCAAAAAAGAGTTTATGCATATAACACCCCAACTTTTACAATTGTCCCCCAAGGTATTGCATCTTAAAATTCCTAGTCCTCGGAGCAAAAGATTATGCATACATACGACACCCAAGATCACTGAAAAAAGTAATGGGTTTAAATAGATGTGCAAAGTCTTCCAAGGCTATATGCCATATGAGCTTTAGTAAGCTCCCATTTTATAATCCAGAACAGATTTAAGTGAAGTCTCCCAGAGAGCCACTCATAATTTGATTTCTAATAAATTTGCACTGAAAAGACAATAGTGAAAATAAATTATGGCCATCCATCAGTATGTCAGAAATTGGCACTACTCAAACTTTTTTTCTTTTTTTCTTACACATTATTCCTGGAAGAGTAGGCCACATTTCCATAACTCTCACCTGTTTCCTCAACAGCATAGCTCTGGCAGTTAATGGGACTTCAGTTGCCTAAGTGGTATTAGACAACAGAAAAGAAAGAGGTGGACCTACAATGGGACTACTTGCAGCATCTATCTTCTCGGGATTAGCAGGGAAAGTCTAAAGCAAGTACAGGCACATGCCACAGATCCTCTCCCTGACTTAGTACAAAGAGCGTAGGAGATAATGTTCATGCGAGTCTTGTCTGGGAGGACAGAAGAAACTATACAACTCCTCAACATTCCCAGCCCCATTTAGAGGGTCTGGCTTGTACCTTACTAGCCACAAGGTACCAAAAGCATATGGAAGAGACTAATCTTCAGGGGTCACCCAAAAACAGATAGTAGTTGGACAAATAAAAAAACTTGAGAGGCTCCTTAAAATTACTGGTTGGAAAAATTGGTAAAATCTTTCTTCTACACTAGGCCACTCTAATAAGATTGAAAGAGTAAGGAGTCTTATCTAAATGCACAGAAACCAACACGAAGAGTCAAGTATATATTTTAGAAGAAAGAGTGTTAGAAATAAAAATCCAGATACAATAGAACCCAAGGATATGAAATAAATTAAAACAGATGCATGCTCAGACACATCAAATAAACTTATCAAAATTTAAGAAAAGTTTTGAAAGCAGTAATGGAAAAGCAAGTTGTTATATACAGGAGCAGCTCAATAAGATTATCAGTGTACTTTTCAGTCAAACTTTTCAGGCTGGAAGAGAATGGAATGCTGTATCCAAAACCTTGAAAGAAAAACAAACTCTGAAAGGGAGACAATGACTTACTAGGACAAATAAGCTCAGGGAATTTATCAATAGTAGACTTGCTTTATGAGAAAGAAAGGCTAAAAGGAGGAAGAAGATGTTAGTTAGTACTACCTCATAAATATGGGAGTATTAAACTCACTGATCAAAGTAAGGATGTGGTTAAATGCAAAATGATCTAGCATGTCAATTACACGCTTATTATAAATGTTAAAAGCAAATAAAACATTAAGAACAACTAAAGTAATGAAGTTGTTAAGTGGTACAAATTGTAAAAAGATGTAAATTGTGAAAATAAAAAAAGACATGAAAGGAGCAAATGCAAGTGTAGTTTGTTTACATGTCAAAATTAAATTGTTATCAGCTTAAAATAGCTATTAGGAGGAAAACTTGATTAATGTGGGCTTCAGAGTAACTAAAACCAAAAACCTGTAATAGATATGCAAAATATTTTATTTTTAAATCTTAACCATACCACTACAGCATACCACCAAACCACAGAGGAAGAAAGCAAACCAATAAAATGAAACAACAAAAAAGGCATCATTAAGCCCATGCCTATCAATAATTAAAAGGTATTAATTCTCCAATCAAAAGGAACTGATTGACAATGAATTTAAAAAGAAAGGAAAACAAAAACAAAAACAAGTTACAACCAAACTCATTCTACAAGAAACTTAATTCACCATAAAATCCATTCACAGAATGAAAGTACAATTATAGAATATAAATTCCATGAAAACAGGACCCAATAGAGAACAAAGGTAGATATATTTATTTCAGAAAGAAAATAGACATTAGGTAAAAAATTATTAAAAAATGAAAAAAGAAAATATAATGATAAAGGGGTCAATCTAATAAAAATACAATAATTGCAAATATCTGTACCTAATGTTGGAGTGAATAAGCATATATTGGAAACATTAAAAAATTTGAAGAAGAAAGACATTGACTTCAATGCAATAACAGTAAGGAATATTAGCAGTCAACTTTTAATAACAGATTGAGTTGGGGATATAGCTTACTGGTAGAGCACTTGCCCAGCTTATGCAAGTGTGCAAGACCCTGAGTTCTATCACTAGCACCAATAAATAAATAAATAAATAAATAAAAATCATTTCCCCCCCAAAATCAATAAGGAGACATTGGATTTGAACTACATATTAGACTAAATGAACCACAAAGACAAACAGAAGATTCCACCCAACAATAACAGAAGACACATTCCTCTTTAGAGCACATGGAATATTCTCTGGGATATGTCACATACGAGGCCACATATGAAGTGGCAAATTTATGAAGATGAACCATATCAGGTACATTTCTGCAAGCACAATGGAATAAAAGTAGAAATTAATAATATGAGGAATCATGAAATATTAGCAAATACATGGAAATTAGACAGTATGGTCCTGAACAATGATTACACAAAATAAGAAACTGAAGTGAGTACTAAAAGTATCTTGAGACAAAAATAATAGAAACACAATATTCCAAAATTTATGGTATGAAATAATACCAATTGTGATTGGAAATGCCTATATCAAAACAAGAAGAAGGATTTCAGAGATTCAATCTCATGATATACCTCAAAAACTAGAGAAAAGAAAAAACTTAATCCCAAAGTTTACATTCAAAGGAAAATAACAAAGATAGCAGAAATAAATGAAACATACACTTGAGAAAACATAAAATACTAAGAATTGATTATTAAAGATGCTAAACAAAATTTTCAAACATTTAGCTAGCCTAAAAAATAGTGAAATGATTTATATAAATAAAATCAGAATAGAAAGGGAGAACATTACAACGGATGTTGTAATATAGAAATAATAAAGAAATATAAAGCACTGCAAGAGACTGCTATGAACATCAAACTGAACAATCTAGAAGTGAATATTTAATCTACCAAGACTGAATCACGTAGAAATCAGAACTCTGGAGGCCACTAACAAATAAGGATACTGGATCAGTAACTCAGTCATCCATCAAACCTAGGACTAATTGACTTCAGAGTTGTATGTTACAAAAAATTTAAAGAAGATTACAATTTTTAGAAATATAAACAGGTCTCATAATTTCTAGTATGTTTCTGAACACTTTTAATACACATTCAAAAATAATTTAAAATTTGAGTACTTGGTTGAATATCAAAATAGAAGAAATATTAAGTAGTTTTAGGTATCCAATTACTCATAATTATCCTCCAGATAACCCAAATTTTATATACATGCATATGGAACATTAAAAACATATTTTGTAATTAGGTATATGGTAATTCTTAATTTCCTCAACTTTGATGATAGTATGTTAATTTATAAAGTTGGTTTTATTCTGTTATCACCTTGCATTTTCCAAAATTAGTTTAGGACTAAGCAACAAGTGTCCATATGATTATTTTCATTTTCACAATATATTCACACACTATTAGATATAAAACGCACATTTCTCAGTGTATTAGTTTTTAATGAAAAGTCCCTACAATTTTAAAAAAGAAGAAAAGCCTTAACAAAAAAGAGTACATGTTTCATGTTGACCAATATTGGAATGAATGATTGCTTAATTCTGGGTTCAGAAAGAAAAGAGAACAAAATTTCTTTGGCTCACACAGCATCATAAAATGATAAATGATATATCTGACTTTTTTTTTGATACCAGGGATTGAACTGAACCCAGGGGCATTAAATCACTGTGCCATATCCCCAGCCCATCTAATTTTTTATGTGCAGACAGTCCTGTTACATTGCTTAGGGCCTCACTAAGTTGCTGATACTGGCTTTGAACTTATGATCCTCCTGCCTCACCCGCCCAAGTTGCTGGGATTACAGGCATGGGCCATCAAACCTATAATAGTTTAAGGGTAGTCATAGTTTAAGGTAAAAACATTGTGTTATTTGAGGACATTATTATGCAGTGAATGACCTCATTTCTCATTTGATTATTAATTAAGAAAGCCTTAGTTTCTATGTGAGTAGTATAATGACAAAAATTATAATGTATCTATTATGTGCTAGTCTCTGTTCTAAGGACTTTACACACATAAATTCATGTTATATCCAGAAAACTTTGTGGGGTTGATAAAATTATCTATCTTTTACAAATAAGGATACCGACTTTAGAAAGATTGATTCTTTCTCAAGATCATAAAAATTATCATAATCTGGCTATAAATGTATATTTTTAAACATTTGCTCAAGCACTGTGGATCTCTTAAAACAATCACACTGTTCTGAACTGTGATATAGTCACCCCTTCAGTGTCTGCTTTGTGTTGAAATGTCTCCTTAAGTCCTCACTTGAGGGTCTTTGCAGATGTAAGTTGATTTTACACTGAATTACCGTGCACCCTAACTTAAAATAATTTAAGATTTTACAAGAGGCTTTGAAAACATGTAGTCATATGGAGGGAATAGGGTTTCATGAAAATCAAGGCGGCGATTAGAGTTATAAGTCTATAAAGGACAGTAAAAACTACTAGTAATCAGAAGAAGATAGGAAGAGGCAAGGAAAAGTTCTTGCCTAGAAACTTCAGAGGAATTGGAGGCTCTTACATTTGTATGTCTTGCCTCAAAAACTGTGGGAGAACAAATTTCTGTTGTTTCAAACCATGGAGTACTTTGTTATGACAGTCCTAGGAAACTAATAATGTATCTTAGAGTCTTTCAGAAATTAACTTATGGTTCAAAATTTCTTTTAGACAATACATTTTCATTTTCTGGTTTTGTGGGTTAACAGCTTTATCTTAAAATTAACCTTACTGTTAAAGCTAACACACATAAATGCCTTCTTAAGGACCTTCCAGCTGACCTCTGCAGTACTTATAGGGGACAGACAGGCACGAGTGGTAGGAACATGAGGCTAAATGAATAATTCTATAAAATGGACCTACTGTGCGGACCTCCACATGCTTTCACCCTTAAAAAGCAATTTACCTGCAGCCCTGTCTGGAGTATTTAGACAGGGTATATTATATTCCTCGGCTAACTCCCCATTACCTATAGGAGAAATGAGGCCTGGAATCTTGATAGGAAGAACAGAGCCTACCCTGAAGGGGAGCACTTTTGTGACACATACACTAACCAGATCCCAGAACTCAGTGAGATAAGAATTCTCCCTAACCATAAAATCTGTAAGAAGAGGCTTTAATTGGAACTAGTCAGCATGGGCCAAAATGAACTAGAGTGGATACTTGAAAGTTTGATATCGCCCTGCTATCAGTTAAAAGTAAAGTTTACTTGGAGGATGGGCACTCTCTGGAAACTTTACTGGAAGTTCCAATAAAGCTGGAGGACAGCAGGGCTACATTGTCCCTCTCCTCTCAGAGAGGACCCACTCTCTCCCTTGAGATTGTCCCCCTTTCCCTTTCCCTATCCTTGCTTTTAAAAACTCATGCATGTTACTCAGAGTGTTATACCTGACATCTTCTTAGCCTGTTCACAAGAATCTGTGTTTGAAAGGGAATCTCCACACACTGCCTCAATTTTGCAGAAGGCTTGTTCTCTATAACAGTACCAGTCTCTGGATCGTAGGGCTTCCTGGTACATGGTTGTGAAAACTATCTAAATTTATTTAAAGTTTTTGTTTGGTGGAAACTGAAGCTTGAAGGATTTTTTTCCCTTTACATAAGATCACTTAGGTAGATGGTGGGAGACCACTCTCATTCCAGTATATATTATTATTTTATTGCTTTCTTATATTAATATTTTCACTATATTGGAATTAATTATGAAGACTCTCATTTAAAATTAGCAGGCATTGATTTTCATATCATAAAAATAAAACATTTCATCTCACAAAAATTTACTAAATCAAAATAGCAAAATGAAGAAATGAGAAATCTATAATTAATACTCTGTAAGTGTTCTAAAAAGATAATCACTTAATGGCTAAATTATCCCCAGGATCTCTGTTGCCCATTCAGCAAAGTTTCTCCCACTCAAAGGAATATAATCAACCCAGTAGCCAGGAGATATTTACATAGATAGGGCTTTCCCCCCACAATCCATGATGCCTTGAAAATTCTTTCCATGGTTGATCTCACCACACAATTTGCTTGCTTTGCTCAGCCACCAAGTTTCTCTGTTCGCCTCGTTTCCACCCAACAGTTCAAAAAACTCCTTTCGCCATGAACTTTTTCTCTACTCTTATTCTGTAATTTCTCTTCCATTCTTACATGGTTTATTTAAAAGTCTAGGGATTTTTATCAAAGTAAAAAAAATTATACAGAATGTGGAAATAACTTATGTAGATATATTTTATCTGATCTTTCATTTAAATACACACACACGTACACATACACATATTATTTTCAGTCATATTATAGTCAGAAACATTTTTCTTCACTAAGTGTTCTCCTAAATGTTTATTCTAGTATCCTTTTAAACTACATTTATATAATTTTGAAATAAGAAGAGACATTTATGTGTTTTAAAAATATTTGGAACCGAGATAAAGCAAGGTACATTCCAAGCATTTATAAGAATGTCACTGTGTATACTATAGTCATGTATATAAAAAAAGTTCTCTCAAAGTTTAAGAATTATGACACTGTACTTGGGGGTATTTTGGTTTTTATTTTTTATTTTTTTGGAAAAATATAGGACCCAGAAGAGAGGCAAGGGATTGGGAGCTGGAAGGAGAGGTCGGAATATTGACCAGATTGTATTGTTATATTGTGTGCATCTAGGAATATGTGACAACATATCCCATCATTATGTACAACTATAGTGCACTAATGAAAAATAAAAATATATTCAAGATAATTTAAATGAATAAATGTCAAGCACCCTATTGTTAAAATTCTAAACCAAGCAAGAGTGAATAAATGTGACTTCTATCTTTCTCTGGATATGGAGAATTAAAAGTGCTTAACTCTCACATTTATAATATAAAGCAAAAACAAAACAAGAAAATTTTAAATATTTATATGCTTTGTTTTGAGCCTTTTAAAAAACTAAATAAACAGAGCCACCATTGGCTCCAAAATTGTAAGAGACAGTGACTTTCTTGGAGAGAGGGAAAACCTGCAGGGGGAGAGGAGATGCAAGAACAGGTTCACTTGGTGTAGACATAAACGGTTGTTTCCAACAGCGGTTCAGTGTGAATAACTAAGAATTTATTGAAAACTTCATTTGAGTTTTTGAAATACTCTGATAAACCTGTAGCTCACTGATATTGGGGGATCCATGGAAGGCTTTTGTTCATCAACCTCATTGAATATTCACAGAGAATATCCAAAGCAGCCATAAGAAGCTTTACATTACAGTGCAGACATAAAGAAGGGGAGCAGTAGTAGTTAGAAAGGATCAAGAAACACCACCTGAGCCATTTTCCTCTACTTCCTCTATGGAACAAAATAATTAATCTGTGGCAAAGTGGGAAAAATACACCTAAGCCTCTCTGGCATCAGAGAAACTTTATTGAATCTAAGTAAGACAATAAGAGGATAATATTTGTTTCTGGAGTGGTGGAAGACTATGTAGTGGGCTCAGAAATAAACTAGAAAGAGAAACAGAAATAAGAAGAAAACATTCCCCAATCCCAGCATAGCATGACTAACTGAAAGTAAAATTTGATCACACCAACACAGAGTATGCTACTTACGAATCCTTAAAACCATGTGGCTAAGCTGTGATGGTTGAAAACTTTAGACAGCAATAAGTCATTCAGAGACTCTCTCTGAAGCATGTGCAAAGGGAACACTGAGTCTCAGGGTCAAACTGCCTTTGCTCTGCCAAATCAGTCCACATACTGATCATGTAACACTGCCAGAAGAATCCATGTCCTCTTATGCATTGAACATAACTCAGCAACATCATAACTCACCACAGAATACATTATAAATAGATGGATTCAAACCCCTGCACTAAAAGTATAGTGAAGGAAAGGTGTAATCATTCCCTAGCATCAAAATGTGTAATTACTTCAGTCTTGACGGTCCTCTGTAAGATGACAGTATTTCACCAGAAACTACAAGGCATACAAAATTTTATGACAACGGACATTCTTAAGAGACAAAGTACTAATCAAGCCAGATTTTAAATGCCACAGATATAAAAGCTTATAATAGGAAATTTAAAATTGCTGTGGTTAATATATGAGAAGATTCAATGGAATTCGTGGATGATATGGGATATGCAGGATTATGCTGAAAATTTTGGTAGAAAATGGAAACCAAGAGAATCAAATGGAAATGTTAGAATTTAAAAGCAGAGTAACAGAAAAATAAAGTATGTCTTCGACACACCTGAAGGAAAAATCAGTGAATTAGAAAATAGGTCAATAGAAATTTTCCAAATTGAAACAGAAAAAGAAAGTGTAAAATATCTGGCAGTTGTGCAACAACATCATATGATCTAACTTGTGTGTCATTAGAGTCATGATAAGAGGAAATAGGACAGAAGAAACAGCTAAAGAAATAATGGCTGAGAATTTTCCAAACTTAGTAACAAATTGCAAACTATATACACAAATCTCAGAAAAATACAATAGCATATTTTTAAAAGCAATTAGTCATATCTTATGCAAACTTCTAGAAACCCAGGACAAAGAAGTCACAAAAACAAAGAGCACAAATAGGCATATTACCTACAGAAAAACAATATATGAATTACAACTAACTTCTTCTCTAAAACCCAAGAACCAGAGTATATTGAATATGACACAATATATGCAACTACTGAAAAATGCATCCAAACAATTATATCAATGTTTTAAAATCCCAAACCATGAGGTTTCTTCAGGAATGTTTTCTTAACACTGTATGAACTAGTAAGTGAGACTGGTCAGCTGAATATAAGTGACTTCAGATCTAGGAGCAAATTAAACAACAGCTATTTTAAGTGATTGTTGTGGGTTAGCTTATTTTGAATATATAGATAGATGAAACATGAATTCATTTAGTTTCATCTGCAGAATTGTTACTGCATTTGTAAATATCTTGGAAATATCATCTTTTGTTCTGATTAATTTAGTAGTCTTAAATTTAAAGTCCTTGAGTTGATGATGTTTCAGCAGTGTTCTTTCTGTATTTTATTCTGAGATTATCTTTCTGTTTTTCAAAGGCTTTAGCTTTATCAACAAATGCATTTGTCAAAAGTTAATTTTTCCTCATGCTTTTCATTAAGTTGCTTATTGAAATGGGAAAAAGTCTTGTGTGAGCCATCTTTCTGAAGGCCTACATTTAAGCAAATTCTCTGTTCTCCTTTAGTAATTGAATGCCTTTTGAGAGAAGAAATTTGGGTCCTGATGTTCAAGTCAATATTATGTTCTCTTTCAAATCGCAGGAAAAGATCTATTCAAATACTTACAGAACTGTAAACAAATATGTTCATTCTTGTTTATCTTTTTTTTCCCAAATCCTTAGACAAGTTTGTAGCATCTAACTATATCAGGCCTTAAGGACTTTGGAGTCAAGATTATCAAATTATATTTTCAGATTTTTAGCTTTATTTTACTATAAGAAATTGGGAAAATTGCTTAAATATGCAGGCCATGAAACAACATCTTTAGAAATATGTCCTTCCTGTATCCTATATGGTTATTCCTTGGCAATTAATATCTTTAAAGATTTGATAACTGCTTTCATAAATTCCTAAAAATTGATAGCAGGAACTTTTAATCTGTACACCTAAAGCAGAAGTAAACAATGCAAGCAAAAAATTGAATATTTTTTAAAGCATTAGTTGCATATGAAATTATTTGAGAAGTGATACATTCAACTGTACTATTTGTTTGCTTATTTGTGTTTTGACACTGAGAATTACATCCATGGCTTCAAGAATGATTGATAAGCGCTTTATCATGGAGCAACACCCCTATCCCCAAAACAAGAAAATTGTAATCATAGCTCATCTCTTTTTGCTGTTGTGATCTTTTAATCCCCAGAATAATCTTTACTAGAATTGTTTCGTCTCTACTCTGACATCAAAATGGACAGAAGGGGAGAAAAAAATGTACTGATGTAATAGTTTCAGGAAATTGTAGGATAGTGTCCTCTAACAGCTGTGTGTTTTATACATAAATCAAGTTTAAATGATTAAAATAGAAAACACAATCCTTAATACCTCCTGTCATTCTCCATGATCCTAATTGAGGTTAGTGATGTAAAGCTCATGTCATTACTCTAGAAATATCCCAATGATTTCATTTAGTTTTAGTTTTTTTGTGGGGTTTTTTTTGTTTTTATCAACATTAGCCAATTTATTAGTTATGCCAATTTTTAAGACTAGGCTATCTGAGATATCTGTCTTAGAAAACCTGAACTTGAAATGGGAAACAATTGGTTATTCCTACAAATTGTGCTACAAAATTAAATATCTACACATTAATTCTCAATTGAGGATGCTAAGTACGAAGTTCATTAAAATCTTGCTTGTAGGTTTTCTTTAATTAGCGCCTTGTGCAAATAAATAAAGGTGAGCTTCATCATGGTATACTCATGTATGTACATAGGAAAGTTTAGTCAGATTCATTCCACTATTCTTCCCATAAAGATCAGCAAAGCAGAGGGAAGGGAAACGGAAGGAGGAGGGAAAGGAATGGAGATATGCAAATTATATAAATTACATTCGATGCTTTTATAATTATGAAAAAATGCATCCTAATGTGTATGACTAAAAAGGACTAAATTTAAAAATTCTGTAAAAATCATTTACTATCTACATCTCAATGAATCATGAATTGATAATTAAATTTGTTACTCAGACAAAATGAGATAGTCATCCATTAAATGTGATTACATAAATACAGACACATTGGCCAGAAAGAATATTCACCACAAATTAAGTGGGAAGAAAAAAACCCAACAATTTCAAAACAATAACGAATTGTACCTTTCCCTATGTCAGTGACAGAATAAGAGCCTAGTTTAACTCTCAACCCACAATTGAATAGTAGAAAGCGATACAAAAAAAAAAAATGTAAAGAGCTATTCTGATACATTGGACAGAAGACTATGATATTTGAAAGAAATGTTTGAGAGACTGTTTGTGATTTCAAAATGTGTGGCAAAGCCTTTACCAGGGACTAATGCTCTGAATTGACACATCTTGATTCCCACAGGAGAAAAACATTTATGCAGCTGGTGACCGTGATAAAAAAATTCATCACAAAATCAGACTTAAAAAGATTTTGAATGCAAACCTGAAAATCAGCAAAAGCAATATGTATGCAATTTTGAACATAGTAAGAAAAATTTTAAGAAAGATTAGCAGCTGAAAATTCATCGGCATCAGCATACCAAAGAACCAGTATTTAAATATAACCACAAATTGTTGGAAAACACTGCTTTATTCAGCAGGTTGAAAAGAACTAGGAAGGTCCAGGGAGCTGTGCATATCAGAAAAGATGTTCCATTGAGGCAAAATCATAGAGGAGACTTCTTGAAAACTGTGAGAGAAACCCAGAAAACACAATTTCATGTGATGTATAAAGACAAGGAAATACGAGGTATGTCTCAGACATGTGATAAACTGTAAAGACATTCAAATACCAATATTATCTTAAGCAACATGTGAAAACTCAGACTGTGGTGGAACCTTTATAACCACATTTAAGGTCTAACAACATAATCTTTCTTTTCATGAGGAAAAAGACCCATTTTTGTGTGAATATGCTGGCTGTGGCAAAAGTTTGCAAAGAAATAATCTCAGTTGTAGTACAATGGGCATCAGCCTGACCCACACATGAAATGATCAGATTACACCCATCTTGTGAAAAATAAATTCAGCCTCACATTACGTTGTAAAAGTCTTTGTTAAAAGGAAACAAAAGCAAAGGTTATGTTTGCTAAAAACAAATACTTATATACTGTCTTGAAACCTATGTGATCTCTAAATTTGAATACTTAATCTTAGTTGAATAGCAGATTGCTTTGATTAAAACACTAGAGATTGAGCTTAGTTATATTCTCTCAGAAGCACAGTTATTGTTGTTATTGCTATTGTTGATTATTAGACAGATTGACTAGACTTGCCTCTGACTTCTGAGCTCAAGTGAATCACCCACCACAGACTCCAGAGTAGTGGTATCAAGGGTCCAAGAGAAACACATGCTTTTTTACTAAAATTACTAATGCTGGAAGAAAAGAAAATTTCTCAAATGAAACTTCTACAGATGCAAAACAAGTGATTGTAATTATGATTAAATAGCTCAATATCCCATAAGATTTGATGTTATATAAAAGATTAATAAATTTTTAAACAGCAAAACTGTCCACTATGAAACACACAGAGAAAAGAAAAGACAAAGAAATACAGAGCATCAGTGACTGAGAAACAGCAGCACACAAATACTTTTGAATTTAGGTTAATAATAATTCTGAAGAAATACTGGCTGATTTTGATTCAAGAAGCTCAAAGACCCTCAAGCAAAAAATTTATGAAAAATTTTAAAAGACCCACCAAGGCACATCATGAGTAAACATCCTAAATGAGGATAAGAAAAAAAATTCAAAAGAAATTATTGGCTACAGTAACAGGAAAACGTCAAAGAAAGATTTCATATCAAGAACTATGAAGCAATATCTGCAAGGTATAAAAGGAAAACAATAAATTAACTTGGATTCTGTGTCTGGTAAACAAATTTTTAATTAAAACATAAAATAGAGTTTTATACATTCATTGCTGAAATAATTTATTACCAACAGATCAACACCCAGAAAAGTCAAAGTCAGTCATTTAGACAGATGAAAATAATACTAGATGGAATCTTGGATCTGTGCACACAGAGGGATACAAAATAGCATAAATTAAATGTATATAAGTAAACATACAGACTTTTCTTGTTATGTAAAATTCATTAAAGTATTATTAGTTGTAAGCTAGGTATAGTGCCATATGGCAGTAGTCCAAACTACTTGGGATATTGAAACAGGAGGATTCTTGAAGTGCAAGAGTTTGAGGGAAGCCTGGGCAAGGGAGCAAGATTCCATCTTTAAAAAAAAATGAGTAAATAAATTAATTAACTTAAAAATCAATTTTTAAAACAAAATAACAATCTATTGATCCATTGTAGGTTGTAAATTTTTTTTGCCCTTTTTGTTTAATTTTGTTGAGTAGATGAATTTTTTTTTTTAGAGAGAAGGACAGTGAAAGAGAGAGAAAGAAAGAGATAGAGAGAATTAATTTTATTGAGTTTTTTCACGTGGCTTTCATTGCACTGACACTCAGTTGTGTACATGGTTGCTGGGGTTTGAATCCGTGTAGTTGCACGTGCCGGGCAAGTGCCATAACCACTGTGCTACCACTCCAACCATACTAGATGAATTTTTGTACAATTATTAGTGCATATGTAGTAACAATATATTATGCCTCTGATGCTAATCCATAATCAACCCCACATCACTCACAATCCATCTCTTGACTCTTCTATATTACCCGCTATAACATATACACATGAATATATATATAAATATATATATATATATATATTTGTATGTCCCAGAATTAAATGATTATGTAAGTATTATTTAGGTTCTCATGTGAGTAAAGACTAAGGTACATTGTTGATTCCCCCCATAGATCCCTCCCTATTTTCCCCCCCACCCACATACCTATGGTTCCCCTAGATTATAAGTTGCCCTGTCTATGTGAGTCTAGTACATGAGCTTAACCTTTCACCCAAGCCTGGGTTAGACCTAGCCTCCACAAATGAGGGAAAATACTTGACACTTGAGACTCTAGGTCTGGCTGATTTCATTCAGCAGAATTTCTTCCATTGCCATCCATTTACCTTCAAAGGCCATAATATTGTTTCTAATAGCTTAATAGAATCCCATTGTGTTTGTGTGTGTGTGTTTGTTTGTGTGTGTGTACACCACGCTTTTGGATCCGTTCATCCAGTGACAGGCATCTTGGATTGGGTTGATTCCATAATGTAACTACTGTAAACTGAAGTGCTATGAATATTGGTTTTGCTGTGTCACAGTAATGTGCTGATTATAGCTCTTTGGTAAAATACCCAGAAGAGGAAAATCTGGGTTATATGGAAGATCCAATCCTAATTTTTTGAACTTTCCAGAGAAGATGTACCAGTCTGAAGTTCCACCAATAGTGTGCTACTATTCCTATACACCCACAACCCCTCCAGCATCTGTTGTTGTTTATATTATTCATCTTTGCAAATCTGGCTGGAGTTAGGTGAAATCTTAATGTAGTTTGATTTCAATTTCTCTGAATACTAGTCATTTAGAATACTTTCTGAAGTATTCATTGGCTTCCTGTACTTCCTCTGTGGAGAAGTTTCTTTTTAGCTCTCTGGCCCATTTATTGATTAGATTGTTTGGTTTTGATATTGAGTTTTTTTAATTCTTTGTAAATTTTGGATAATAGTTTCCTGTCAAGAAATCACAGGATGTAATTTTCTCTCATTCTGTGCATTCTCTCTTGACAGTTTTGACCAATTTCTTGGTTGAGCAAAAGCTTTTTAGTTTAATGGCATCCCACTCATTGCTCTTTTACTTTAATTCTTTCACTCTAGGAGTCTTGTTGAGAAAGTCATTACTTGCTCTCATACACTAGAGTGTTGGTCCTAATTTTTCTTCTAATAGTGTTTAATTCCTAGTCCCTTGATCCATTTTGATTTGAATTTTGTGCAAGTTGAGAGATAGGGATCTAATTTCAATTTTCTGCAAATTGCTGTCCATTTTGTCCAGCATCATTTGTTGAAGAGTCAGTCATTCCTCCATGTTATATTTTGACCCCCTTTGTCAAAGATCAGATGTTTAAAGATTTTTGTATATGTCTCAAAGTCTTCTATTATCTTCCATTGGTCATCATGCCTATTTTGATACCAGTACCATGCTATAGCTCAACAGTATAATTTTAGATATGATACTGTGAAAACTCCTGTTTCATCTTTCTTGCTTAGTCATGTTTTAGCTCTTCTGTGTTTCTTGTTAATCCAAATGAATTTGAGAATTGCTTTTCCTATATCTGGAAAGAATGACATAGATATTATGGTGGGGATTGCACTGAATCTGGATAGTGCTTTTGGCAGAATGGCCATTTTAATGATATAAATTTTGCCTAACCAAGACCATGGAGAATCTTGCTATCTTTTAAGGTCTTCTTCGATTTATTTCTTCAATATTTGATCATTTCCACTATAGAAGTATTTTATTCTTTTTGAGGATATTGTTCATGGGACCATTTCCTGATTTCTTCTGCCCTATTATTGTTAGTGTATAGGAAAGCTATTGATTTATGGATGCTGATCTTTAGCCTGCAACTTTGCTAAATATGTTTATAAGCTCAAGCAGTTTTCTGGTGTAGTTTTTTGGATCTAGGATATAGGACTATATATATAGGACTATGTCTTGAGCAAAACGGGATAATTTGAATACTTCTTCTTCTATTCTTATCACTTTAATTTCCTTCTCTTGCCTGATTGCTTTGGCTAGGGTCCAGAGGACTGTATTGAATAAAAGTGGTGAAAGCAGGCAGCCTTTTCTTGCTCCTGAAAGAAGTGGAAAGGCTTTTAGTGTATTCTCCGTTTAGTGTTATACTGGCTGAGTTTTGTCATATACGGCTATTACATAATTAAGATAAGTTCCTTTGTTCCTTATCATCTCCAGAATTTTGATCATAAGTAGATGCTAGATTATTTTGAAGGCCTTTTCTGCCTCAATTGAGATGATAATACTGTTTTTGTCCTTAATTCTATTTAAGTGACAAATTATTAAAATTGATTTATGTGCATCCCTGGAATGAAGCCCAGCCCACTTGATCATGATGAATTACCTTCATGATGTGTTTTTGCTTGTGGTTTGAAAGAACTTTATTAAGGATTTTTGCATCTATGTTCATAAGAGATATTGGTTGTAGTTTTTTTTTGTTGTTGTTGTTTTTTTATTGATGTGTCTTTGCTGGGTTTTGGTATCAGGGTTATGTTTGCCTCATAAAAAGTGTTTCGGAGAATTCCCTCCTTTTCAATTTTTTGAAATATCTTAATAAAGAGAGGTGTTAGCTCCTCCTCATTGGTGCAGTAAAATTCAGTGGGGAATCCATCAGAACCTGGGCTTTCTTCTTTGGAAGGCTTTTAATTGCTATATTGATTTCAGTTCATGTTATTGGGCTGTTCAAGTTTTCAATATCATCTTGTGCCAATTTGGGACTACTGTGTTTCTTTAGAAATTTGTCAATGTCTTCCAAATATTCTGAGTTATAGTGTATAGTTTTTCAAAATATGTTCTGATTATCCTTTGGATTTTTGTGGGGTCATTTGTCATTCCCATTTCATTGTTGATTTTGTTGATTTGTTTCATTTCTCTTCTTTTCATGAGATTGACTAGGTTTTGGTCAATGTTATCTATTTTTTTCAAATAACCAGCTCTTTGTTTTATTTTGTTCGTTGTTGTTGTTGTTTATTTCATTGATTTCAGCTCTGATCTTGATTATTTGCTGCCTTCTGTAGGCTTTGATATTAGATTGCTCTTCTTTTGTAGGGGTTTGAAGTAAAGCACAAGTTTATGTCTTCAGGATCTTTGCTGAATTTAATATACACATACAGTGCTATAAATTTTCCCATTAAGACTGTTTTAATGCTGTATCGCCATTCTTGTTTCCTGCCAAAAATTTCTTCATTTCTTCTCTCATGCATTCTTCATTTAATAGAATATTATTCAATCAATCTATCTATCTATGTATTATCTGTTTCAATTTTGGGTGTTAATTGCTGGGATCATGGCTTCATGGTCTGACAAGTACATGGGATAACATCCACTTTTTAATATTTGCTGAGATTTCCTTTGTGAACTAGTAAATAATATATTTTGGAGAAGGATACATGCGCTGCTAAGAAGAAGGTATACTCAGGCAATTCGTGGTGGAATATTCTACAGATATCAGCTAAGTCATTTCATTTATGGAGTTGTTTAAGATGGAGATCTCTTTATTGTTTATTTGCTTTGATGATCTGTCTAATGGTGATAGAGGAGTATTAAAGTCACCTAGTATTATAGTTTTGGGGTACGTAAGTGGTTTGACATCATGGAGTATTTTTTCCCACATACTTGGAAGTGTTTGTGTTTGGTGCATGAATATTTACTATTGCTATATATTCTTTCTGTAGTTTTCTCTCTACTATGATGTAGTGTCTTCCTTTATCTTTTCTGATTAAATTCTGATAGAAATTCGCCTTGTTGGAAATAAGTATTGCAATACCTCCTAATTTTCTTGGGCCACGTGCCTGGTAATTTTTTTTTTTTCGTATTGTAACCCTCATATGTGCATTTCTTTGGTTGTAATATGAGTTTACTGTAAGTAGCATATTGTTGATTTATGTTTTTAGATACAATCTGCTAATCTGTGTCTTTTGATTGGTGCAATAACACCATTCACATTCAGTGTTAGAACAGTTATGTGGTTGTGGTTCATAGCCATCCTGTTTTATTAGTGAATTTTCTGCTGTCTTAGTTATCATTTTGCTAGTGTATACTTTTATTGAGTTTCCTCTGTTTGTGGTTTTTCAGGATTCTTTGATTGTTCTTCTATCTGGGGTTTATCTTTGAGAATTATTTTAGTGTTATCTTTCTGTTCATGTATGCTGCCAGTTTGATCTTATTGTGAAATGTTCATATTTCCCCTTCAAATCTGAAGCTGAATTTTGCTGGATATAGTATTCTCAGCGGCAGGCTATGGTCATTCAGATATTGAAAGATCTCCTTCCAGGATATTTTTGCAACTAGAATCTGAGCTGAAAGTCAGAGGTTATCCTTATTGTTTCGTCTCTGAATGTGATTTTGCCTCTTGCAGCTTTTAATATTCTTTCTTTCATTTCCCTGTTATATATTTTTTACTATGTTGTGTCTTGGTGTGCTTCTGTTTTGATTAGGCCTATTGGGTGTCTTACAAACTTCCTGGATATCTGACTGTATTTTTATATGGGAAAAAATTTATTTAAGTATTTTGTTGAGACCATTCTTTATAAAACCATTTACATTTTAATTTCTTGTATCCCAATTACTCTTATATTGTTTCTTCTCATTTCAACCCAGAGATTCTGAAAATTCTGTTTATGCTTTGTGAGTTTTTTCTTTATTGTCATATGTGCACTCCAGCTTATTCAACTTTTCTTTATTGTTAGAAATTATTTCTTCAAGTGCTAAGTCCTGTTTTCTGTAGAAGTTAGTCTATTGTAAATTCTTCCATCATTCCTCTAATGTGATGGACTGAAGATTTTACTGTTACTTTTTTTCTCAGTGTATCTATTTCTTTGATAATATGAATTTTCAAGTCTCAAATTTTCTCCCTTAGTCCCTTCACTAAATTTTCTTTTAGTTCATCTTCATGGTTCCTTTAAGTAAACTGATCATCAATAATTTTTCTTTTAGGTTTTCATCCTGCTCCCTGTCAGTGTTCTGGGTTTGAGGTGAACCTTTTCTAGTTTGATTCCTCATCTGAAGAGCTTCTTTTAGATCTTTTTACTGAGGTTTCCTCTGCTGAAGCAATGCAGGACTTCAGATGCTACTCTTTGTAGGTAAAAGGGTTGAGTCATACACCACTCCTCTAATGACCATCTTCTTCTAGAAAGCTGCTTCTGCCATAAGTTTCATTTTGGGACATCTTTATAATCAAGGCTCGTGGGTTTGGATCAATAACCTATTCAGGGGTGCAGTTCAGCCCACTGTATTGTTTAAGCAGCAGGGCTGCTCCAGACAGGTTTTCCTCCTTGGAACTGACCTGATCACCTGCCAGCTGGGACCACAGTCCATAGCATATTGGGTGGGTGGGTAGGGGACTCTAGGTGAAGCTATCCTCCTCAAGGCTGACCTGGGTGCTTGCCAACTAGGACCAGAGTCCTTGGTCTGAGGGATAGTTTGGTGGGGTGGTTCTGGGTCATGGATTTTAAATTTGTTAAAGTAATACAAATTATCATATTTCCATATACTAATTTTGAACAACCAGAATTTTAAGCATATATAAATATTTGTGTATACATATGCATGTTTATATACTTGTAGATAAGTATGCATATATATGTATTTACAAGTATCTTAGTAATATCATCAAAAATGGAATACAGATAAATCTGATAAAAGACTTGAAAGTTCTACACAGTGTAAACTGCATAATGTCACAGAATATATGAAGAGAAATAAATGGAGAATTGAATTTATAGTTTTACTTAATAGTAATTTTCTCCAAATTGGTCTATAAATGAACAGAAACATTACGGCAAGTATTTACTAATATAAAACTAATTTTAAAATTAGTTTAAAATTCTTTTGGAAATGAAAAGGAAAAAAGCCAAAAGAAAGAGAAAGCCAATGGAAAATTTAAATGAATTACTCAGTTTAATTTCAACACTTATTCTGACAATTTTCTACAAAGGAGGGTCTAAATACACAATTAAATGGGATAAAATAAAAAGATATGGAAATAGGCAACACTCCATTGATTTTTTTTTACTAAGTTGCAATAGTAATTTAATGGACAAAGGGCATTTCTAAGAAAAAAAAATATTGCTGTTTAGATTTCCATGTGAAAAAATTAATTTGGAGAAAATGATCTCAAAATTACAGCACATACAAAAATTAACTTTAAATGTCGTATTAGTCTCAAAAACAAAAACTAAATTTTTAAATAAATCAGAGGAGAAAATATTTTGGCTCTTCAGCTTTGTTTATATGTAAAACATAATTAAGCTACATTATTTAGTTTACTTAAATTGAATATATTTCTATTGATGGAAAATGAATTCATTGTAACATCAAATTGCCATAAGTTTAACCTCACTTTTAAGTCCTTTTCAAATGTCAGAAAAATGGAGGACAAAAGGAATCAGAATAGAAATGCAAAAAGAGAAATTCAAGACCTGTGCTATAAGACAGTATATTTTTCAAGTGGCAATGAGACCAAGATCCCATACAGCATTCTAATGAAGACTCAACAGGTGTTAATTGCAATATGAATTGAATAAAGGTGTTTGTTAATGAACTTTTAATTTACTGCAAGACCAGAATCAATCTTATGTGCACAATGCAATAGAATGTAAAATGGAGGTGATGTTTCAAAAGCATAATTTACAAAAGGACAATAAATGGTGTGAATAAACTTGAATAGCCATTCAAAAATTAGAAATCTTCCTCATGACATGTAAAAAGCGTAAATTCCAAAACAATAAATGCAAGGGAAATTATATTTTCAAAGAAGTAAAAGAAAATAAAAGTAGTCCATAAAATTAAGATTATAAAATTTTTAATTTCAAAATCTTAAAGTTTAAAATGTCACAAGGAGAATTGTTTAATAAAACACAGTATGCATATACCACTGAATACTGTCTAATATTTTAAGAAATAAATTTTTATAAACTAATATTAGAATACTTCTCAATTGTCTTAGCACTAAGTACTAAATTGCATGGAAAATTGCATATGATTTAATTCATGGAGTTTAAAAATTCCTTATATTAAAAAAAGAATTAGAAAAATTGTGCAGTATGTGTAATGCTTTGAAATTAATAGGCTAAGGCCCAGAAGTGTATAAATTAGGCTCTCTTAGCAGTTTCTTTTATAGGCACTAGAATAGGACTGTATGAGTATTCAAGGCTACTTTCACTTTATTTATAAGATTTGACAGTTTCACTACAACATTGTATGCAATATTATTTGTGTAATTATAAAAACATTTGAAGTAAAATCAACCTTTAAAAAGCACATTTTTCTTATTATAGTTAAATTCATTTGGAACTGTAGTAATTCAGGAAGAACAGGATGATATTTTGAATTTATTTGAAAGTTGGAATGGAAAAATATGAATGTCAAAGAAGTTAAGTACGATTTCTTAGGCTGTTTTCCATGTCAAGTATTTGTTTATTCTTCAAGTCACAGTCAGCCTATTAAGGTGCTTTTCTAAAATAGTTTTTAAGGGATTGAACAAAATTATATAAAATATTTCAGTTCTAGGCTATATAATGTGAATATTTTACCAGCTGGAAACTCTATAGAACTCCATCAATATATTAACAACCTATTGCAAATGCACATGACATAAAAGGGGACAGGAGGGTACTGAATGATAGACCCATCTTAAAATCACCAGCAGAAATTTAAAGAAAGCAATTTTGCTTCCATTGGTGTGTTAACTACAGTTCTGATGAGTTTTGATTTTTAAGTTTTGACAATGCTTGACTTTAATATATGATGAGCATTTGATATTGCTATTCATCTTGCTAAATAATAACTATGCCTGAAGGCTATAAAATGCCTCCTGTTTTAGAATCTGAAATATCAGTCCTAAACTCAAGTTTTTAAAACTCAAAGAGATAAAATATAAATTATTTTAATACAAAAAATATTCCATACTCTGGATCAATCATAAAGCCTGTACTTGGGAATAGGCTCATGGGGATTTAGCAACATTAATGCATTTCACATTTTCTTCTTGAAGAGGAGAATTGCCATAAAAAGCCCAAGGAAAGGAAATGAGACATACGCTGCATCCACACATTTAGGAAAACATCTAATTTGAATTCTTTAAAAATATATCCATTCTAAATAATATAGATGCAAGTAATTTAGATATACGTATTTCCTTCTATGTATACAGTCTGCTGTCTCTCTGTTGCCTAGAGAAGAAAGACTTAGTAAGATATTCCCATCTTAAAGAAAGAAATCATTGTAGGTTCATTGAATGTTTACTTTAGAAGGACTCTTAAACCTTAGGTGTCATGTCTTCCTTTTACAGGTGGAAAACTAAGACCTCTTCCTTCAAAAAGAAATAGTTCAGTTGGGTTTGGTGGCATCTGCCTTTAATTCCAGCTACTCGGGAGGCTGGAGCAAAAGAATCACAATTTGGACATTAACCTGCAAATTAACAAAACCTTACCTCATAATAATAAAATAAAAAGGGCTGGGATGGTAGCTCATTTTTGAGATCCCCTAGGTTTAGTACCTTGTATCACAAAATAAAATAAAATAAAATAATCCTTGTTTATACCTGAGCATTAAGTAGAAAGCCTTGGGTAACCACAAAACAACATTATTTCCTTAGTTACGCATACAGGTGACTTCTTATTCAGTCACAAGGTAAAAGCACACAGCAGTGGGAGGAGTTTAGGAGCTAGCAAACTTGCAGATCCCAACTCAAGGCAGAATATTACTCTCCTCCTTTTCCTTTTGGAAACAGGGTTGAAAAGCATCCAGAAGAACAATAACAAAGACAAAACTATTCACAGAAAAAAGAAAAGAAATGAGTAGTGTTTCCATAAATAGCACTCAACAAACAGTACTCTTGTTATTCACTATGAAAAAGAACATATTACAATGGAACATGTGTATTTTTGAATACCATTTTGATGTTTTTGAAATAAATTTTTATTCTATTGCATCATATATTTTTAGCCTCTAACGTAATGAATACTTGCATTCAAGAATGACATTTGAAACATTCAGTGCCATAATTGAAGATATTTTCAGGTGATGCTGAGCATTATGAAATATTATGCAGGGCTGGGTCAAGTATTGAATGACATTAATGATTGCCCCTGACCAGCACTGTGTTCCAATTAGAAAATTGTCTTTGTTAGGACAAAGTCATGCTGTGTTAAAGTTGACATGGTGAAAAGAGAAAGTGAAAGGTGCAATGTAGGATGCCCACATCTCAACTGTTAGCCAACCTCCTACACAGTACGCAGTGGCAACCCGTAAGCCACTACTAATAGAAGGCAGAGACAGCCTTATATAAAGTATGAAGGGAAAATTCTTTCCAAAAAGAACATAATGGAACTGTGTGTTGTCGAGGTAAAAACCCCATGGCAGTATGGAATAGAAAAGATCTAATTAGAATGTGCAGTCCAATTTCTTACGAACTTAAGATGCAGTTCCCAGGGAGGGGACTTAATCCCTAATTTTAGTCAAAGGGCAAATGTACAATTAAGCTAACACAAATGTCTCAGCCAATCATTTAGGGGAATTCTATTAGCCCTGGACTTCTTAACCTGCCACAGCTTAATAAGAAGTTCCAACTGCAGCAAATTGCTGTTTGTCAGGCTGAAAAGAGCACAGCCAACTGCAAGGCTCTATATCAGAGGTAACTTTAGGCTGCAGAGTATGAGTATAAAACATGGTACAGCAAGCCTAACTGCTGGGATTGCGAACAAACTTTTTGCACATACAAAATAGTTCAATTAATTCTAATCCAAAAATATTCCTGCCAGTCCCTTTTGTAACATCCATATGTAGAGATAATTTGGTCACCAAACTAATATGAAAATAAAATACTTAGATTCACAGATGGTACTAGAATAATGAAATTCATGTTTAAGGGGATGCTTGTAGCATTAGCATCACTGGCTCAGGGTCTCCTTATTTGTTGAGGGACAGAGTTATTGTCAATCCATGGAGTTCATGATGAGTGATGTGGGTTTACAGTTGGTTCCTGTGAATAAGCAGTGACTTTCTTCCTGAGAATTAACTCCTGTCTTCCTCTTGCAGACAGACTGTTAAAAAAAGGAAAGAATGAACTTTGGAAATGAACTTAATCTGGAAAACATGGCCTTAGCTAATTGAATACACTGCTTTCACTGCTTGACCCATTTCAGTTTCATTTTAAGTGCACTCAGTTCTGTTTATCCAACATTTTTAAATTCTAAAATACAAAGTCTGATGTCACTAGGGTTCCAGAGAATGCACAGGAAAGTAAAACACACATTATATTCAAATTTTCAATTTATTAATAAAAAATAGTTCACATGTAAATACCTCTACAAATACTATAAAGTGATACAAATAAAATATGAAGGATATGATAAAAGTATTAAACTTTTATCATAAAAACTTATTGTTCCCCTTAGAAAATAGAAATATCAGTCCATTTATCAGATTAAAAAGTCCAAAGCTCTGAGATATTAAGTGACTTGCTAAAAATCATAGAGACAGGAAGTTGCAATTCTGGACTCAGACCCAGGTTGCCTGAGACCTGATATTTAATTCATATACATACATAATGTACAAATATTCTCATATAGGATCTGAGCAGCAGGGAATCTATTTTATATTTTGTTATTATCATGCTGATGAAATAATCGAGTAAAGACTGTATTCAATAAAAAGCCTTAAAAAATTCATTACTCTTTGGGGAGTCCACTTTCTATAAGGTTACATGTAGTTCATGAAAAAAAAATGGAAAGAATGAATAACAAATAAAATGAATTTAATGAATTCAAATGGTACTTTACATCAAACAAGTAATTTATTCAATATTTCATTTCTCATTATAAAAAGGAATTTATAAAGAATTCATTTTATGAAGCTCTGAGAATACTGAAAGTCAAATGAATAGGATAATTTTACTATTGAGATATTCTACAAGCTTTTATATTGCTCTGATAGCACAAAAATAGAATCTTCAAACATAGACTATTATTGTTCTCATTAATGAAGAAATCCTTATCACAACTTTTGCTAAAATGTCTTAACTGATAAAAATAATATTTCAGTTAGTATAGCAGTGCACAGTTATTGTCCTAGGGACTTGGGAGGCTGAGGCAATAAGATCTCAAGTTGAGGACAGCCTTGGCAACTTAACTAGACCCTATTTCAAAGTCAAAATTTTTGAAGAGCTGGATAGTTACAGTAGTACATATCCATAATCCCAGTAATGTGGGAGGCTAAGGCAGGAGGAGTCCTCAACTTAGTGAAAACTTATCTCAAAATAAAAATTAAAAAATAAAAGGACTGGAGATCTAGGTCAGTGGTAGTGTCCTTGAGTTAAATCCCTTGAGTTCAATCTCCAATATCAACAAAAAAGTGATGGGGATATAACTCGGAATGTTCCTGGGTTAAATTCCTAGTATCATATATACACACAATAATACTTTAGTTCTTAGAGTGTATGTTTCCAAATTGTCAAATCAAAGTGCCTAAAAATACTATCAAGAAACTTTCTTTATCCTGAAAACATATCAAAATAAAATCAACTTCAGTTTCAAATATTAAAGTTCTTCAAATTTTAGTCATTTAAAATGTGATCCTGTATAAGTTGCTGTTTCAACTTCTGGAGTATTGCTGAAATTTAGTTGTGACCCAAATAAATGTTGTAACATTTTAAAAATCATTTTCTTTTGAATAATAACAGCAATAAAATGCAGGTTGCTAGAGAATATCCACAATAGACAGCTTTTGATTAAACGGTGGCACCCTTGAAAGTCTTTGTATTAGGCAGCAGGATGGGAGTAATTCATTGGTTATATAATAAAAACAGGAGTTCAGACCATTGCATAATACATTTCCTGTTTTATTTCTTTCATTTGAAAATAGGTATGTTGAGTACCAGGACAGTGACAAAAAAGAGCATTTACAAGAAGGCCTCAGGAGTCTGGCACCAAATGGACATAAAATAGATACATTGTATTGCTGGAACTTTATCCCCGTTTTTTTCTGACTTAGTTCTTATTGTTGGAATCTCCATGAATATTGTATGATTACTGTTCTTTGCACAGTTCAATGAAACTATTGTGTGGCATTGGTAAGACATTGTTGTGAAGCAACTTAAAAAGATTCCTTCAGAGGTGCACGCTGACAAAGGGGCTGGATGAAAATGGTGGTAAAGACAGTCCTGTTCAGAAAAGCTAGATCAAGTCACCCCAATCATGTGAATATAAAAAATAGCACAATGTGCCCCCCAAGAAGTCTCTCCAAGTGTCTCTGTACTATTCCTTATTCTTTTTTTTTTGTATGTACACATTCAGAATTATCAGGACTAAATTGAAAAACACGTACATTGTCACTGGGTTTCTATTCACAGGGTAATGTGTAGAAGTCATTTCGTGTTAATTTTCTGAAATGATTTATATCCTAAAAAATTCCATGGAAGTAGGTGCTTAATAGCTTCTTTCTAAATTTATTTACTTAAAAAATCTAATGATTAATAAAAATATGACAATGTTTAGCATTGCATATTTCTATAAATGAACTAAATAGTAATATATGTTTCTTCACCTGGTAATATAAAAGCTTTCTATAAATAGCAACTAAACAAATTATATGAAAATTCATATTTGACTCATATTATAACATATTTTATGCATATTATATTTTTAATATTAGTTATTAATTACTGCTCATATTTGAGTAATTACCAATCACCAGCATGATTTGAACTCTGAGATTTGATTCAAACATATGTTGCTTCTAAAGCAGTATGATATATATACATATATGGAATATAGGAAATCCTATAAAAACATTGCTATTTAGAGTACATGTTTCTCTTGGTCAACAACTCATAATAATTTTTGAATTACCCATTCATAAAAACTCCAGTGAAAAAGCTGTTATTTCTCCTTAACATGATGTCAAATTTCCACATAAAGTAAGTTAATGTCAAAACAAAATAAAAATGGAACATAAACAGAAACTGGACAGATATTAATTAATGATAGCAACTTCCCATAATATACTTATAAATAATTTGAATTTATGTTTATCCAAATCAATAATCCCAATTATATTATTTCTTTCTGTTATTAGGTGACCAAGCCTCTCATGTAACTCTGATATTAAAATTAAGCAGGATCATATCAGTTAGTTGTCTAAGTTCTATTGAATATCTCTTAGTGTTTTATATATGTGATTGCTCTAATCTTCTGTCTCATACAAGAGGTATCATTATATTAAAGCTAATATATATTTGCTATGTCTTAATCCTAATGTTAAGAGATCTTAAAAATAATCTAGTTATACTATTGTCTAATGGTAAGCCTGAGCAAGGCAATCTTTTCTCTGAAACGTACGGAACAAACCATCTTTCTATGTGGAATACTCCTCTCAAGGATATAATGGACCAGAGTTGTTGATCATGGAAGTTAACAGGACTTGATTTTAACTCAAGAAAATGTGGGTTTAACCCCAAAATCAGACTTTATTACATAATAATTTAGCTAATTCTTTGAGGGTTAAATATTTAATATGTAATTTGTAAATAATTACAGTAAATCTAAAATTTCCCATAGGTAACCAAAGAATGAATGGATGTACGATAGTTGGCATACTTGGCATATAGAAGCTAATAAATGAGAGTAAAATCAATGAGTATTATTATTATTATTACTTTTCACCTGAAGTTTATACATAATTTCCATTTGTCACTTACTAATTACATGACTTTTGTTAACTTGTCTAATACTAATTTGATAATGCATATTTCTAATATTGACATTATAATGTTTATGTGAAGTCATGCAACAATCAGTGCATAGAATATGGTAAATATTTAAAAGTTTCTACTTCTTATTTATATAACTTTGTTTTCTAGCACAATGGAGATTGCTTTACACATAGTAGGGCTTTAGTAGTCAAACTAACAAAATAAATATTCTATTAAACAAGATTTAAGGAATATGATAAATAAAAATAAGTTATTTCAATGACACACTTGGGGAAAATGAATTACAATGTTTTTCTAGAAAACAGAATCTTTCAATAAATATCAATTTATGTTTTATATTTTAGTGCTTACACAGTCAGAAATAAAATAATTCTTCCAGAGAGCTGCTGTTTTATAGTGTCCTCAGCAATTTTGTGTCTGTTAACAAATCATTAACATTGATAGGAGGTCATAAGCCAAATTGAAAAGACAAACTTAGAGAACCTTTAAACATGATGGATAAGTTAAAATTAAATGGCATTAATTGTCTTTAAAGACACACTTATTTCTGTATCATTAAAATGTACAATATTTACTATGATGCTTAAATTTACTTATGGAAAAATAATACTTTTTGGGATTTGGCTTTTTTAATCATATTTGGGAGAGATCATATTCCTTGTACTTCAGTTCCTTGAAGAGCAGGTTTAGAATAACAATAAGAAAAATATTAAAATTAACCTAATAAATATGTAAAATATAATACAGCTAGAAACAAGTAAATGTATGAATTTAATTTCCAGACAAAATATAATCCTAACAACCTGAAATTTATAATAGCCTTATTATTTCCTGTTAAAAACATTGTAATTATATGGGTCAGTTAACTTTATTTACTTTTCTAACTATTTTTTCTATTTGAAAGCAAAACATGCAATTTAAAATATAGCTGTATTAGCAGAAAGAAAAAAGTGACTTGGATTAATAGTGAACATTAATTTATTGTACATAAGGAAAATGTATTGAAGAAGCAAGATGGAAAAAGCATGCATCTCTCCATGTAAAATGGATTATAAATATATTAGGAAAGAATTTGTATGTGCTAGTGATTAATATTGTATTTTCTGTTACACATACACATACAAACACCATATAACATAAAAAACATAATCTCTACCATATCATATACATATGTCACATATTAGAAGACACAGCATATAATCCAATTAAAGTTTTCTTTCCATCTTCCAGAGGTATATACTCACAATATAAATTGTGAGAATACTGCACAATTTATTTGCTGCCTAAGAAATAAATTCAATATACCAATGCTGATCTGCAATCTTGATGAAGATAATATTCTACTAGGGAAAAAATCATCTTTGCATCAAGGAAATAGTCAACATTTAACGCGTTTGCACTATTAAAGTAGAAAAAAAGTAAGTGAACACAATTTAAAATGTTGCTAGTTAAGAGACTGAAAAAACAGAGCTTTGAAAGTTCAAAGGAGAAATCAAGGTGACTATCACAATAAGCAATTCACTTTAACACATAAGTTCTATGATATTCAGGAAGAATTGGAAAGAAAAGGACTTCAAAGGTCTCATAAGCATAAAGAAGTCAAAGAAGGTCAACTTTGAAACAGCTGCTGCAGGGGATCAGAAAGATAAAAGTTAAACCTCATAATTACGACTAGAAAAATTAATGGATAAAAGTGGTCAAAATCAAATTGAAAACTTTCAGTGTAGCAGAAAAGATTCCTGAGAAATGGCAATAAAATTCATCCAGACACAAGAACTCAGAATTCATATTAAAAGATGTTTAAAGAATATAGACTTCTACTCATTTATCAGCACAAAATCTATAAAGTTCCAATAAATATTTCTGATTAAGGAATAAATGTCATAAAAATGAAAGGATGGTTTTTTCCCTGAATTGTAAAGACATGAAAATCTTTAGGTAAAGGAATAACATACCAAATTTGAAATCTATCAACACCCAATTAAAGGACTTGCTTTTGAATAGTGGTTAGTAAATCTAATCGAAATATCTCTGATTCTATGGTCAAAAGTCTTAGTGATCAAGTGGATCAGAGAAACTTTATGTTATACCCTGAGATAGAAATTTGCTAACTATTCTAACACAATCAAATATAGCATTCATGAATTAATAAATTTTTCAACTTTTTGAATTCTACCAGAAAACAGGAATTCAGTCATAATTAATGAAAAACCTAACAATATGAGTTAATACTGATATAGATTAATTACTGAATAAATAATTCAATAATGGAGAATAGTAATATTTCTCAAGCAGAAGAATTTCAAATAATTTGCATACACATTATATACTGAAGAACATGGTATGGTGCACAGTCCTCCTTGATTCAAATGTGGGTTGTGCAGAGTGATTTCCTACAAAAGAACAAAGTGTGGAATGGTAGAAAAGAAGAACAAAGCTTAGAGCAAAACCTTATAAACATCTCAATAAGACAATCAAGGTCAACATCATCAGTGATCAGCTCTGTTGATCCTGACTAACACTTCTCACTGTAGCAAAGTTATGCAAACAAGAAAGTCTTAGAGACATTTATAACCAAGAGGAACCCAAAGAGACAAGAGAAATAAATGCAATGTCATGGATGGAGTCCTGAAGCCATAAAGTGTGTATGAGGAAATCTGGATAAAGTATGTAATTCAGTTAATCAAATAAATTTATCAGAATATTTAAAATTTATATTAAAACCTTAAAAAGTCTTATAAAAACTATTTACATGCATAAAATTAATATCTACAGTTCATAAATATTAAACTTTGCCAAAAGTTGGCATTATAGTGGGTTTCACGGCCTTTTCTGATCTCATACTCATTTATCTACTTTGGATCATTTGCCAAAACATTGATTTAAATGTGCATCAATAGGGCTGGAGTGGTGGCTCAGCGGTTACAGCACTTGCAGCATGTGCGAGGACGCAGGTACTGATCCCAGCACCATGTAAACGATGAAATGTTAGATCACTGAAGGCCCTGTGGAAAGCTAAGTAAAATTGATTCTTTTTTTCTCTCTCTTTCTCACTGTCCCTCTCACTCTTAAAAAGGAAAAAAAGTGCATCAATAGAATTATCATTGTGTTAAAATAAAGGTTTAAAACTGAGAGAACAAAGGATCATGTGTGGTAAGCACCCAACTTTATCATTTGCCTCTGACTTATATAGATTTAACTATTTTTGAACAATACTTTACAAAGGTAACAGCAAGTATGCACATTGATTATTCATATTCTGAAGTTTGTAAAAGAAAAAATGTGTTATTTTCACATACAATATACTTAGAATTGTTTCAAGGCAATAACAATCTGAACAAACATATAAGCATAAATATATATACACTCATACATGTATGCTCATGCATTCATGAGTATTTTTTAAATTTTTATAGCATAATTCCCACCAGCCACCTGCAGCACAACTGTGCTACTATAGAAATTATGCATTATATTTATCTTCAATAATGGGGTTCTATATTGAATATATTATTTGAACTTATTGTCAAATTGGGGTTGTTAACTAAGGTAATGACACAAATAAACATTTAAAATTATATAATTACGTAATTACTTCTATGAATGAAAAGTTAATACATTATCAAAAGTTTGGCTTCTATGAGCTTAATAGAGAAGAAAAGGACATAAAATAATGTAGAATCTAAGGAAATGTTAGAATAATATTAGAAATATTATTTCTAAAAATAAGCACTTCCAAGCTGGAACAGTTGTTCAGTGGTTGGAGAGCTTGCCTGGCATGTGCGAAGACCCAGGTTCAAACCCCAGTGCCACATACACAAGTAAGTGTCGGAGAAACAGAGGCCAGATGAAAAATTAATAAAATTGATTTTTTCTTTCTCTCTCTCTCACTTAAAAAATAAGTACTTCCAAGTATTAAAATTATGAACATTTTTCAGGCACAAAAATTAGAGAAATTTTGTCAGATACAAATGTTTTGAAAGGAAATATCCTATTGGATTATATGAATAAAATAGCAATTTAGTTATGAAATTAATAGTTTCCCATCAATGGGTGAGTGGATTTCTTAATATGATATATATACTCAGTGGAATATTATTCATCCATAGAATAAAATTAAATCCTGTCAATTTGGCAGGGTAGCTGGAACTAGATGGCATTGTGCTAAATGAAATAAAGGAGTCACTGAAAGACATGTGTCACATGTTCTTTTTTTTTATTAGAAGTATATAGAAATACAGTTGAGGAGGAAACATTATCAAAACATTAGCAATCAATGGATATAAAAATGTCACATGTTCTAACTCATATGTAAGTTAGAAAGTACAACAGTGGCCAACAGGTTAGGATGGGTTAAGGACGGGGGAGGGGAGGACTGTGGGATAATGGCACCAAAATCCAGTTAGACTGGAGGAAAATGGTTGCATATTCTATAGCACAGTAGCATAATTATAGCTTACAACAATCTAACATATATTTTATAAAGAAATTTCCCAATTCAAAAACTAAAATGATGAACGAGAAGGAAAACTAATCAATCTAGTTTTATCATTATCATATTATCACACTGTTCCCTGCAAATATGCATAATTATTGTGTCAATTAAATTTTTAAATTATTTGTGAGTATAATAGATTAGATATATTCTATCATATAGAAAATATTGACTATGAAATATTGGTTCTTGTGGGTCTTTCCATTCTATTTTTCAGAGATCTAAAATGAATGTTATTAGAATACAAGAAGGAAAACTAAAGAAAGTATAATTCTTAGATAAAATATTTGTTGAATAACACACATCTGATGTCCTACTAAAACAATTAACCACCCAGCAGCATCTTAAGAAGAACTAAGAAAACTTAGTAACT
>PVKS010006460.1:0-58345 GCA_004027875.1 Aplodontia rufa
TTTTTATTATTTTGTTTCTTTGCAGTGCTGGGGATCAAAACTGGGACCCTGTGCATGCTGGGCAGGCACTCTACCACTGAGCTACATCCCCATCCTCAAACTGGTAAGTTTCTAGGCAACCTTCAAGATCCAGTTCATACTACACCTAGTTGATGATGCCTTCCTAAAAGGATGCTTCCCCTGAGCAGAGTTAACAACTCCACCCTCTGGATTCTCACAGGACTTTCCTCTTACTTCGAAATCTACCATAACACTTGCATTGGTTTACAAGTCTGTCCTCTGATCAGGAGCTCTCTGGCTTATGTATCCTAGATGTCTCATGCAGTGCCTGGCATGTAATAGGCAATTAATAACAGTGTGAGGGAGAAAGAAGAAAAGAAGCAAAAAATAAAAATAAAAAACAAAAACAAACAAACACAAAAACACTAAAAAAGTTCACTAGGAAGAGCAGGATGGAGGAAGGTAGAGAGAAAGCATTTGACTCA
This sequence comes from Aplodontia rufa, assembly GCA_004027875.1. Taxonomy (NCBI): domain Eukaryota; kingdom Metazoa; phylum Chordata; class Mammalia; order Rodentia; family Aplodontiidae; genus Aplodontia; species Aplodontia rufa. The sequence continues at coordinate 486 of PVKS010006460.1, forward strand.
ACCTTCCCTGATCAAGAAAAGGGGAAATAGATTTAAAAAAAAAAAAAACTCTGGGGAAAGGGACTAAGAGAAATAGCTTTTCTGAGTCCTCTCTGCCTTTCACCCTTCTTTCAGCTACATCCTCTCACACCTCAGCTGTCCTGTTTTTACTTCTGATCCCTCAGTTCACCCAAAGGGAAGGAAAAAACCCTTACAGGTTTCGACTTCTTTATCTCATCCCTCCAAACCTCATATCAGCCCTTTTTCACTGTGGGCACCTTCCTCCTTGCCCTCACCTGCCCCCTCCCAATATGCCCACCTCATCAGCTGGGAGACCTCATCAGGCAACTGTCACCTGTGCTGTCCAGGTCCTGATGGGAACTGCTGCTTAACATGGATCAAAAGACTCTCACAGAAAGCTTATCACCTCTAGACTGGGAAACTCTAGATTGAGCTTACAAAATTACCTGAGAAAGAATACTGTGAAGAGGGTTCCGGGAGGCAAGAAAGGAGCAAGTGCTAGGAAAGAAAAGGGCCAAACTTCCACACTCCTCAAGCTTCTCAGCCTTTCTACATTTTTCTCCTTGATCCATGGATTAGAATCACTTTTCTAACTGTCCTCCATGTATCCTGTGCTTTGACAACTGGAGATTATTTTGTTTGATTATTCTTCTTTCTTTTTGCTTTGAGACAGGGTCTTGCTAAGTTGCACAGGCTGGCCTCAAACTTATTATTCTCCTGCCTCAGCCTCCCAAGTAGCTGGGATTACAGGCATGTACTACTTACTGCAGCTGGTTTGGATATTTTATTTTTCCTTTGGTTTTAGGGATGGAACCCAAGGCCTCCTATATGCTAGACAGATGCTTTACCACTGAGCTACCGTTCCAGACCCTACTAGAACGTCTTAACTCTTCCCAACCAGATGCACTTGCCCCACTAAGAATCCCTAAGCCTTGTGGAATTGCTCCTGGGTTGCCTCTCATACCCAAGTAAGAGGTTGCCTGCCCTTCTCCCAATGCCCTTTCCTCAGTGGAGGTCATATGTGCAAAAGCAGTTCATGAGCTGTAAAGCACAGTGTGAGAATAAAATACTATCAAGAAGCTTTCTTTTTATCTCCTCATAATCTCTGATCTTTCCTCAAGATATTTCTTATCCCTTCCTCCCCCCATACCCAGCTGCTCCACCTTCACCCAGCAGGCTTAGTTTGGCTCAGGGTGGGAACCAAAGCTACGTGCTGCACTGTAGGGAGTGTCAGGATGCAGGCAGGCATCTCAGCCCGAGGCCTTGGCAGAGTTCCCAGGCAGAGCCATCGGCCCAGGCCAGGACAATAGGCATGGATAAGGTGGGAGAGGGCATAAGTTCGGTGGCTGTAGCCTCCTAGCACCAGTAGTTCCCCCTGCAGCACAGCACCTGCAGCCCCCACATGGGGGGAAGGCAGGGGTGTCAGGTAAGTCCAGCTATCAGTCCTTGGCTCATAGACCTCAAAGCTCAGCAAGTCCCCCATCTCACCCAGCCCACCTGCCACATAGAGTCTCCCACCCAGAGCAGCCATGACATGGCCAGCCCGAGGTACCCCCATTGGGCTCAAAAATGTTCCTGATTTCTCAAATTTGGGGTCATAGAGAAGCAATGTGGCCAGGAATTGGCTAGTCCCATTACAGCCACCGCTCACATACAATTGGCCCTCCAAGATGGCAGCTGCATGGGCAAAGCATGGTGCTGGTAGTGCAGGTGCTGGCCTAAAGAAGAACAGGACACAAGATCAGGCAACTAGCATCTTCACCTCTCCTTCTAATCTAAGTCTAATTTCTCCCTGATGGCCCCTTGCCTGCTTACCTCCAGACATTGAGTTCAGGGTTATACGTTTCCACAGAGTTGAGAGCCACACCATTGTATCGTCCACCCAAGGCATAAAGTTGTCCATCCAACTCCACCAGGGGGAAAAAGCTCCGAGCCTGGCACAAAGGTGCCATCTCCTCCCAGTCCTCTTGACTGGGGTCCCACCTGGGCACAGTGGGACAAGAGATGGGAAGAATGATTCTGGGAGCCTGTGGTTGGCTGGGTCAGCAATTTCTCTCACTTGCCCACCTTGGGGCTTGCCACACCCTGCCCACTCTTAGAGGATCATACCTGAGAGTTGAAGCCAGAATGTCGGAGGGGCTGTAGAAATCCTGTCCCCCACACACATAGAGTTCTCTTCCTGCCAAGCTTGCAGCCCCATGTCGGAAGCGCCCTGGGGCAGGTAGGGCAGGCAGCCGTCCCCACTCCACAGTTCGTACAAGTCCCATGCCACAACGGAAGGCCCGGGCCCACCACACTTTCCGAGAAGGCTGTCTTCGGGCCATGTCAGGTCTGAGTTCATCCCCACCAATCACCACCAGTGCCCGGTCAGGCTCCCTCCGCCTCTCTTGACCTGGAACCTCAGCCTCCACTATCAGCTGGTACAGTAGGTCTGGGGGCAGCGGTGGGGGTAGTCCAGCTGCCCGCACCTTCCTCAGTTCCCTGGTAGACATGCGACCAAAACGGACACATTGCAGTAGGGCCTTGGCCTCTGACTCCTGGGTCTCAGGGTTGGCAGATAGCCAACATCGTGCAGCTGCAAAGGCCTCAAACTCTTCCTGCACATGGAGCTCATCGCTGTCCAGGAGCTCAGCCAGGAAGGCAGCTGGTAAAGAAGGGAAAGCAGGGCACAAAGCCACAGCAGGCAGGTGGGTAAGGAGGTAGTGCCGGGCTTTGCTCCAGAGCCTCTCCAACCCGGGGGCTTCAGCCATGGGGAACAGGGCCAGGCAACGGGCAGGGCTGAGGCCTCGTGCCAAGGCTCTCTGACACAAGGCCAGGCAGGAAGAGCTTTGGTACTGCAGAGCAGCCTGGGCAGCTCTCAGCAGTCCCGGCCACCTTGCTTGAACACTTCCAGAGTAGGCAAAAGAGACGAGGAGTCGCAGGTCCTGGCTAGAGATGGTACGCAGAGACACCTCCATGCCCTGGGATTCCCTCATCCCACTCAGGAGCATGGCCCCAAAGAACTCACTGCCACAGGCCAAGGCTGCTCGGTGTACTGCAGGAGAGAAGAAGCAGAGGAAGAGCCAGGGTGTTGCAAGGCACAGTCCTGAGTTGGCGACCCCAACACTGGGCCAACCACCCAAGGCCTCAGGCCAAAATATGATGTGCATTGGAATATCACAGAATACCTGTTAAAATGCAACTTTCAAGGCCCACCCCAGGGGTTCTGATTCAGTAGATCTGACAAGATTTATTTAGGAAAGCAGACATTCGTTCAAGCAAGAATGTGGACATCTCATGGAGAGACAACTTTTGGGTATAAAGTAGAAATACACATTCAAGGGAGGATGCAGGCCATCTCCAGAGGGAGAGATAGTCAGGAATTTGTATTTGAATGTTTCAAGTCTTGTGCAGGTACACACGCCTGAAATCTCAAATACTTAGGAAGAGTCACAAGTCTGTGACAAACCTTAGTAACTTAGTGAGACCCTGTCTCAAAATAAAAAATTAATCTCAGTGATATAGCACCCCTGGGTTCAATTCCCAACACATATATACACACACACACACACACACACAAAACACACATAAAACATGTTTGAGCACCCTACATAGTTCTCTCGTTAGCAGCCTCAAGATGCTTTAGTTTTTTTTTGTTCCACGTAAGTTAGAAAATAAGTCTTAATGGATCAAATTATGAAGGTGTTATAGACATTATTTGCTTTATGGGGACACAAAGTAAAGTGAATAGACCAATGGGCAACTTCTATAGCTCTATCTATATTCACAGAATAAAGTCTTTCCAACCGTAAGAGCCACTGCCATATGCCATTCTGTTAAATTTCGCTGAAAAAGTGGGTACCAATTCAAGAATGGCTATTACCCAACCCCACCTGATCACCATCTCTTCTTGCCTAAGATTTAATCCTTAAGATTTCCCATGTATCCCAACCTTCCTCTGTAGTACCCTCTCCTCATCTTGTTATAGTTCATGAAATCACAAGATTTGGAATATCAACCTTCAAAATTATCTAATTCATTTACTTTCTTTAAGATAAGGAACTAAATCCTAGAGAAAGGATGTGATTTATTTTCTATTTCCATGCAGTGGGTGTCTGGGAAAATCGTTGCCATCCACTGTCACTGATGCCAAGCTGTAACAAATAAGCTTGTGTACAAATACTTTGGCTATCTGCCTGGTCTTCATGACTATGAAACTGTCCTATTAACAAACACTGTCAATCTAGACCTCATAAGCTTCCTAAAGTAACTCAATCTGAGGTACTCAGAATCACCTATGGTATATTCTGGGCAAAATATTTAACCTGAATCTCATTAAACCTTGAGATCTAAAGTCAAGTTAATAAGAAATTGAGAAGCTAAAGGAAGTAACAAAATAAAACCATAAAGAAAAAGCAATAAAAATCTAGGAAGTAGAACATTTTACAGAATAACTAATCTTGTTTCTTCAATAAGCCAAGTCATAAAAAAGTGGAGAGAATACTGAATTAGAGTAAAAGAAATTTAAGAGATGTACAACTAAATACAGAATAAGACTTTATTGGTGTCAGGGTTGAACAAACTAGCTCTAAAGGACATTTTTAGGACATGGGAAAAAATAAATGTGGATTAGGTGATATTAATGAATTATTGCTAATGTCATTGGGCATAATAAGGATATTGTGAATATATGAAAAATAGCTTTGTTTTTTGTGGTGCTGGGAATTGAATCAAGGGTATAGTACATGCTAGGCATACACTCTACCAGTAGCCACATCCCTAGCCCAAATGTCCTTTTCTTTTTTAAGACACGTCCCCAATCATTTTTGAGGGCCATGTCATAAACTTCCTATAACTTTAGAAAAAAAAAAAAGAAATGAAGTAAATATAGTAAAATGCTGTTTGTTAAGACTGAGTGAGGGGCTGGAGCAGTGGCCTGGCAGTTACAGTACTTGCCTGGCACATGCAAGGTCTCGGGTTCAAACCCCAGCACCATGTACATAGTGAAGTGTCTGAACGACAAAGGTCAGATGAAAAGCTAAATAAAATTGATTCTCTCTCACTATCCCTCTTTTTTTTTAAAGGACTGAGTGAAGAGTGAGTGTTCATCTTAATATTCTCTTTACTTTCCAATGTTTTTGAGATGCTTCATAATAAAAAGAGGGAAACTGCTGCTAGAATTCCTCTCAGGCAAGTCACAGAGGGGCCAAGCTCTTGGTGAAGTTTATCAACTCCACGTTGCTTTGTCCAGTTGCTCTCAAAGGGCAACTGATGTTGAGACAGCTTTCCATTGTCTTTTTAAGCAGTGAGTAGTGGTCTAGAACTTCTCAAACAGCAAACACCAGTGATAGCTTTCCATTATCATTGTTGGAGAAAATCTATATTCTAAGCCATCTGAGCTTCCATATGACCAACCAACCTGTAGCTCAGTACCAACTACTAATGGCTTGGAGCCATTATAACTGCTTGTATTTGTCACTGTTCCCCTAACCTTTTAAGTAAGAGGTTCCTAGAAATTGATAGGAATATATTTAAATTTCAAACCCCAGTGAGAATTTTATAATTATGAAATTTTAAAGCCCCCCTCCATCTAGTGCCATCAGAAATGATAATAATGGTTTTTGGGATTGTTTTCCTTCTGGGTGTTCCAGAAACACTTTGGTTCCCAGTCATTCCTCTACCAAGCAGTAATTATGTGACTTTGGACGTGTCCTGGGGTCTGATTTTTTTGTCAGTAAAGTATAAGAGCTGAACTAGAGAATTTCTAAACTAATCCCTTGTAACTCTGAACTTTGACGTGCCATATCCCGACTGCAGGTCATAAGCGTCTTGATGTAACTTCAGGGTGCATGGCCTACGTGAAGCCGACAGAATTCGTGCGAGCACTCTGAGTTTTAGTGTTCCTTATCTGCACCTCGGGAAAATGGAATCTATTGCACTAAGTTTCAGTGAGAATTAAAAATATCATGTGTAAAAATTCCTAGTACCCTGTACCTCACTAAATATTAGTAGAATCTGAATAATACTCAACTTATTTAACCCCACTTAGCTTTCCTGGTGGTTAAGTTCAAAATGCCGTGGTCTGGTAGCCTTAAGATTCTGCAAAACAGAACAGGGCAAGACCTTGCTCATTAGCTGCAGAACCCACAGGTCTGCCATAAAGCCTAGCACGCTTTGGCTTCACCGTGCGTTCCACCCAGCTCCTCTGCCTTTTCCCGTGTACTGAATAGAAGGCGCCAAGAAGGGCCTCTGGTTAATCTGTTTGAGTCAATCACTTTCTGCTTGCTGAACTGCCATGGATTGTACCCTTAGATCCTGCCAGCTGGCTGGAAATTCCTTGTAACTGGGCAGAAAAAAACCCAGAGCCCGAAGGATCATTTTAAATCCGTCCGTGCGCCTAGAAAAACAACTCCACCGCGCATGCGCAGTTCTCGGCGACTCTGGCTAAGCACGGAGGCACTCCGGAGAAATCCGGACAGCAGCACCAAAACCTTGAGCTGCTTGCACACACCATTCTGGTGGCTATGCACCTGCAATCCCGTATTGCCCCACAGGCCCTCACCGTGCAGCCGGTAGCCGTCCGCCTCCAGCTCCAGGTCACACCCGACGCCCTCTCGGTATAGAAGCTCTATGCTGCGCAGGTTTTCCCTCAGTTCCTCCGCCTGGATGAGCTTCTTTTCTTCTTCCCCGGCGTTTCCAGGCCCCTCGCATCTCCGCTGTGCGGCGGCCTTTACCCGGGGCGCCCCCAAGGCCTCGGCTACAGCCAGCACATCCCCGGGCGAGGCGGGTCCCAGCACCCCCTCATAGGCAAAGGTCAGCACGGCCTCCCAGCCTCCCCGGGCCACATCGAGGCTGAAGTCGGGCCGTGGACCTCCGCCTCTCAGCAGCCGATCTCTGAAGAGGCTGCTGACTGCGGCCAAGATCACCCGATGCAGCCCGTACACCCGCCCCCCGACTGTCACCTCTTCGTCTAACAAGAGCCTCTGCTCTCGCAGCCGCTGGGCTTCGGCGAAGAACTGGCTCGGATGCTCTTCACTTTGCAATCCCTCGGGCTCGGCTGTGTCGCTGTCGTCCTCATTATGTTCCTCTTCCTCTAGGGACCAAGTCGGAGAGGGAAGGTTCCCTGGGACCTGCGTTCTGGAGCCAGGCTCTTCCAGAGGAAAGGAAAGTAAACCCGGATCCTCATCTGGGGAGGGAGGCCAGGAAGAGGGTCTTCGAGGGGGCAATTCCAGTCCAAGGCTGTCCTTCTGGACGGGAAGGGAGACACGCTGCAGGTTCCAGGAATGATGTGGTGTGTCGGAGAAGCTCATGGCCTAGGCTTGCTGGATTGCTGCAGGTGAGCAGGCAAGAGAGAAGGTCATCTTAGCTGTATCCAGCTCCTGGAACTGTCAGTCTCTCCCTCTGTTCCAACCTCCCACCCTCGCCCCAAGGTGACAGCCCAAGTCTAGAGCAGTGGGAGCTAAACAGTGCCAAGTATAGGGTTTGCCCAGTGTAAGGAAGCATGCAAGAAATGTATGTAGAGATCCACTACCAGGGACCAAAGCCCTCCCATCTTGCCCCCATTCTTTTGGTTCCCATCAGGAGACACAAGCCTTCTATTTGCTCTCACTTGAGCAGTCCTTCCGCTTGGGAATGCTGTGTACAGAGGAACTCACCCTTATCCCTGTCAGTAGCCCCACTTGGCTAATTATAGCTGGTGCAAGAGGGCTAAAGCTGGGCTCCCAGTGCCCAAACTCTGACACCCAATCTCCTGGGTCCTGTCCTGGGATGACTCCCCCACCCTTCCACTTGTAAGTCACTAGGGGGTGCTGAGTGAGGGGAATTGGGAAGCCAAGGAGCATGTGGGCATTGGGTAGAGTGAGCCAGGCCAGAAGGGCTGCATCCACCCAGTGGGCTGTGGGGTGGGGAGGCTGAAGAGTCTGGACCACACAGAGCTAGACAAGAAGAGTGTTTTGAGTTGGTCCTGGGCTTTGACTGTTGAATTTTTAGTGCATGATAAGGCTGGGACGCTGGAGTGAACAATACCAGTGTGAAATGCAAACAGCCTGTCCTGGTCCACAGAGAGCAGAGGAGAGTGAGTTAGGTCAGGGGTCAGGGGCCAGGGGGCAATGTTATATGACCTTTATGACTCACTCTGGCAGGGCTTCTTGTGTGTCTCAAGGAAGAATCTGGGGGAATCTAACGTGGACCACTGGGATGAGAACCAGACAGGGGAATGTGTGGGGAACCACAGTCCTGGGCTAGGGGTACAAAGGTATTGTTAGTGCTTGAGGCAGGACACCAACAGCCACTCCCTTCTTTTTCATTCTGAGGCCTAGTGCTTGGCTGAAGCCCCTAAGATGGGATAGTCACTTTGTAAGGCAGTTCTGGGTGTCATTCTGGGGAAAGAATTTAGGGAGAAGGGCAGTAATGAGCTCCCCATTCCCCTCTTCTGGCCAGGTAAGATGGACCAAAGACTGGTAGGGGTTATAATAAGGCTATCCTTGTCTGGATAGGCTGACCAGACAAGCAGCCTTATTGAAGGAAAGAGATGAATTAGGTGAGTGGGCTCTTATAAAGACAGATTGGGAAGGTGATTTTACCAGCAATGCATCCCCCCCCCCCAGCTTCTTGAGTTGTCTCTCTTTCCCAACTTACAGCTGGGGTACCCTGGTAACCAGGGATAGCATTCGCTAGGTGAGCCTAATCCTCAGACCACACTCCCTAAAATGGTTTGACTGAGAGAGGCAGCCCTTTGTTACCTAGGCTTGTGAAAGGGAAGATAATAACCAGTTTCTGCAACCTTCCCCCCAGATCAGAGTTTTCAGACTACTTGCATAGCTTTCACACAGCAAAATAATATGGCCAGTTTGTTAAGCCATCATCAGTAAGTGAAAGATACACAATTCAGAGACATACCTCCAGGTGCTCTCTGCTTGCCACCTGCAAACAAGGACAGGAACTTTGGACCTAAGAGTGGTTTGACAATTTCACAATCCCAGGACAGCTCCATCACAGTCAACGATTTCTAGAGGCTCAGTGTGGCTCTATCATGGTCAGTAAGACCCATGCCCCACAGGGAACTCCCAAAGGTAGGAAAAAATCTGCTGTCTGGGCTACCACTCACCCTCCATTAAAGCCTGGGACTGCCCTTCTTCCAAACGACCTTCAGGTCCTGTCACCATCCTCCTGGTTGCATACGCATTAGTTTTGGAGGGGTAATGGCATTTTAGTCATGTCTGTGCTATCTCAGCCAGGGGACAGTGTGACTTCCACCTCTTCAGAGGGACCTTGCGCCAAGCCATATTCCCATGATGGTGATCCAGAGAGTTCCTTGGCTAGGTCCAGCATGGCACCAGCATACTTTGACTGAGTCATGAGTGTCATGGTAAGATTGGAGCTCAAGATTCCCAAGGTTTGGGGATGCAGGTGGGTAGGAGAGAGCGTCCCTCCAGAGAGCTTGGAGGATACTTCTGAGGAAGGGAGAAGGGGGGCTAGAGGAGGAGTCTGCCCTGGAACCCCTTCTTTACTCACCATTCTGTTCCACAGATGTGCTACATGCTCAGCATCTGTGGTGTCATCCTCTTCTTGTGGCTCCTTGGATTACTGCTTAGGCAGGATAGGTATGAGCTCAGAGCTCTCCTGGGCAGTAGGAAGGGATTTGGGGAACATGGCCTGAATAAATTGATTCCTGAACCCAGGGCTCACATGGCTCTTTTTTCTGATCCAAATTCAGACAGCAAAATTCAGTCTGCCTGTAATTCAAGGCAAAGTATCTACCTCTTCACTGTCCTTCCCTTCCCACATTCCCAGAAGCCTTAGTACACCTACTCCTATCCTTTCTTCCTATAAGAACCTTAACTCCTTCAATTCTTCCCTCTGTGCCTCCTGCTCTTCTGCCACTTTAGAGGAGGGGACTCTCATTCTCCAACCTGGGACCCTCCCCTCATGAATATCATGCCTTCTTATAGTGGCTGCATCAAGATAAACTGTACCCAGTCATTAGCTTTTTGAGGAAACGCAATGGCAAGAACCAAGAGCTCAAATCACCTTCCTCATTGCTGTAGGCTTCATTCTTACTGGTGAGTACCCTCACTCCCATTCCCTTCTTGGCACTGTTAATCACCTTTTCTCTCATGCCTTCCCACAGCCCTACCTCTGGATTCTATAGCCTAACCGTTAAGCATTATTTTTTTTGGCATAGGGTGAACCCAGCAGTGTTTAACCATTGCCATCATATCCCCAGCAGCCCCTCTTTTTAATTTTTATTGTGAGACAGGGTCTAAGTTGCTAAGGCTGACCTTCAACTTGCAATCTTCCATCCTCATCCACCTGACCTGCTAGGATTACATGCCTGTGCCACTGCACCCAGCTCCTTAAGACTCTTTTTTTATCTCTAGTCTTCAAAATAGATGAATCTGTCTCCCAACTTAGTGGTGGTGGTATGTGAGAGTGAGTGAGGAATTGAGAGAACAGGGAAAGGGAAGCCAGAAGATGATGTCCTCCTCTCCAGACCTGGATCCCATGGCACTAGTTTGGAGACAGACCCCTGACTTTTCATCTCTCTCAATGAGCTGAACGCCATTGCTTCCATTATCTCCAGTGGTTTCCTCTGCTCCTCTGCTCTCATCACCTCATCTGTTTCCACACCACCCGCACCCAGTTGCCCCAACAGGTGTTGGGGTCAGGGCCAGGGCCAACAGGACTGACGAGTTGGGAGAGAATCCTTGGGTTCAAGAGTGAGTGGTATTGCAGATGGGGCAAGGACTGGGCTGCGTTTGCTCTCCCCTGCTGGCTGGCACCCTTCCTTCTGCTGGTATAGTCCCTGGCTCTCCTTCCTGGGCTCTCTGCTCTGCCTGCTCATCATGTTCCTCCTTACTTGGTGGGCTACAATCATTGCCGTGCCAATTGTCCTTTTCCTATTGCTCTATGTTCTCCAAGAAACCTGGTGAGGGCTGGAGCGTGGCTCAGTGGTTTGAACCCCAGCACCATGTACACAATAAAGTGCTGGAACAACAATATGAAAAACTAAATAAAATTGATTCTCTCTTTCTCTCTCACTGTCCCTCTCTCTCTTTAAAAAAAAAAGAAAAAGGAAAAAAAGAAAAACAGAAAAGAAACCTGGTGAGTGAGTGGGCAGGTGCTAAGGGAGTGAGGAAGTGAGCTACAGCAGGAGGCTGACCCCCCACAAGAAGTCCAGAGCTCCAACAAGTCTCCATTTCCACTTCTACCTGTCAAGTAATGCCCTACTTGATTCTTGTGTCCCAATCCTTCCTCTGTGTTGATGCAAACTGGAGATCTGCAGTCCAGGAAGGAACGTACCACATGGCAATGTCCTACTCAGTAAGCTGTAATCCCAGAAGATCACAAGTTCAAAGCCAGCCTCAGCAACTGAGCAAGGACCTAAGCTACTTAGCAAGACCCTGTCTCAAAATAAAATACATAAAGAGCTGGAGATGGGGCTCAGTGGTTAAATTCCCTGGATTCAATTCCCAGTACAAAAAAAAAGAAAGAAAAAGAAAAAAAATTCTGTTAAGGGAAGTCTTTAGGGCAGATATTGAAAAAAGGATGGCCTATGGATTAGATCTGGTCTGCAAATAAATTTTCTTCAGATTGTACAGCATTTACAATTTTACAAATAAACTGCCAACATTTAAGATCCAGATTTGGTGATTTTGGGCCTCCAACCCACATGACACACTTTGCTGGAACTGAGTAGCTGCTGTCCCCGGAGAAAATGCAGGTAGTTTTCAGTTTCCCACAGTTCCTACTTAAACTACTTTATTCTTTGTTATATGACTGGTTCCCATAAACTTTTGAGTTCTCAGTTCCTGCTCTAGACATAAAGGAAGCCAACGTTCTAAATTCTGTGCAGGGCAGTAGAAGAAAAGAAAGGGAAAAGAATTCAGCAGGAGTAAAGGGAAGGCAGAGTCGAGTTCCCTGAAGAGAGAGTGGTTCCCTGACAAGACAGCAGCCAGGGGAGGGAGTTCCCAGCTTCCTCCTCATGCTACGTGATGGAGAAGCATCTCTAGCACCCTGGATTTTGCCTTTAAATTCTAAAAGTCTTCAATGGGTAGGGAAGAGCCAAGCATTGTTCTCAAAATTAAAAATTCCTTCCTTTCCCCAGGCCACAGTGCCTACTGCTACCCCCATGTCCCAGTCAGTGTCCAACTGGTGAATTTTGTGGAAGCCTTCACCAAGAACATGAACCCCATGCTCTGTGGGAATGTGGTCTCTGTAGATTAAAGAAACGAAAAAGGGGTGGAGGGAATGCAGGTGAGAGAGCACAGAGAACTTGAAGAGTAAGAGGTAAGTAGAAGGGTAGAGGCTCTACAGGCCCCACCACATTCGTTTCCCCTTCTTAGGAGCCCCAAGTCATTCAAGAGTCTGAGAATCATGTCAACTGGCTGAATGTCTCCTCTATAGTCTTATGTGCCCCCAAGATTTGCTCAGCTGTCCAGAGCCTCATGCAGGTCAGCCCGACAAACTGGATCATTTTTCTCACTTTCTTTCCTTACCTATCCCCTTCTTTCCTCACTGCACTTCCTTTCAGGTCTCAGATGTACTGAGGCCCAACTTTCTGATCTTGGGATATAAGTATAGTTGGCAGAAGGTGCCTGTATCTGCTGTGGAGGATGATGTAGACATTCTATAATAAGTGTGGGCCAGAGAAGTGGAAGATGGGTGTGGAAAGGGTCAGGAACTAAAAAAAAAGGAATACAATCGTGATGATCCGTTTCCCCCATTTCCCAGCAGTGCCTACATCCCTTCAACTCTTCCTTCTATATCTCCTTTTTTCCCTCCTGTATCTCCTTTTCCCCACACACCTCCCCCGTCAAAAATGATGCCTTTGACTACAACTATGGTATTTGCCTCTTAAAGATGCCAGGAGGGTTAAGTATGGCTGCCCACCATCAAGCTCAAGGTGAGTCAAAAGATGTGGTCCTAAGAGAAAGATTCGGTGTGGGAGGTTTAGAAATTGGCCCTCAAAAACAGTTTAGCAGGCAAGTGAACCCATCCAGAATTAACAAGATCTCAGACTGAAGAAAACTGGGACCCAGGATGTGAAAGAAATGAATTTGGTTTGAAGTTTCCACCTGTATGTTTGGTTACCCTGAAACTTCAGGGCATAGGGAAAGCTTTAAAGGTTGTCTTCTAAATTCAGGGGGGTGAAGTTTGGATCAAGAGATACAAGTAGCACAATGAACTAGAGTGTGGAGAATCAGGCAGAGTCAGGGCCCAATTCTAGAGCAGGGTTTCTGACAACACCCCATTTCTAATAATACTACACATCTTATATTTGGGGTGTCATCACTGAATGGATAGATTCAAGGAAAGATGTAAAAGATAACATTCTTTTTTGTTTTACCCCTACCTTTCCCAGTAAATCCAGGATGTTTGGATGCAACAGGAATGGACATCAACATGAACCCCTCCTAAAACAGGTTGTTTTAGGGAAAACAGAGTTAGAGAGTGGGAGAGAAGCAGCAGGCACCCAGGAAAGTAAATAGAAAAGGCATATATATGGCTAGTCAATGGAAAGAGAAACCATATCACGTTTCTCTGGGAGAGCAACATTTCAAGTAGGGGCTGTATGGTACTGAGTCAGAAGCACTTGTGCAACTGGATAAAGAATTATTTTCCTCTCTTTTTGGGCAGCATCCTTACACCAGCAGCCTCACATTCCAGTCCAAGCAGGGCCAGTAGATAATGGATGTATCCTGGATCAGTGATAGGAGGAGAAGGTAGGGGATATCTAGCTCCGGGGATATCTAGTTCCTGAAAAAGCACCAATTCCTCTCCAAGTTCCAGAGAACAGAAAAGGGAAGACAGTCAATTAACAAACAAACAAACAAACAAACAAACGGTGAAGAGGTGAAGAAAAGCAAAAGAAAGCAGAAAGAACGGGAAAATGAACTCTGCATTGACAAAGCACCTCATGTCCTCCTCCCACTTCTGAGACCTTCATGTTTTACTGTCTTTCTGAGCCTTAAGAAAAGGTAGGCAGGAGCAGTTACGGCGCACGCCTGGCATGCATGAGGATGCAGATTCGAACCCCAGCACCACGTTCACAACAGAGTCGGAGCAGCTAAGGCCACATGAAAAACAAAATAAAATTGATTTCCCTCTCTCTCTCTCTTTTTTTTTTATGAGAGAGAGACAGTGAGAGAGAGACGGAATCAATTTTATTTCATTTTTCATGGACTTTCATTGCTCAGATACTTCATTGTGTACATGGTGCTGGGGTCCAAACCCATACTCACGCATGCAAGGCAAGTGGTGTAACTGCTGAGCCACCACTCCAGCCCCATGTCCCTCTCTCTTAAAAAAAAAAAAACAAAAAAAAAACAGGTAAGCAGGCTGGACCTGGAGTTGCATGCCTGTAATCCCAACAACTGAGGCTGAGGCAGGAGGACTGTAAGTTCAAGGCCAGCCTCAGCAATTTAGCAAGGCCCTAAGCAACTTAAAGAGACCCTGTCTCAAAATAAAAAATAAAAAGGGCTGAGGATGTTGCTCAGTGGTTAGGCAACCTGGTTTCAATTCCCAACTTTCAAAAATAAATAAATAAAAGTAAAGGAAGGCTGCACATCTAGTTTCACAGGGCTCACTTTGCTGATCCACTATCTACTGACACACAAGAGAAAAATGGACTCAATGTCCTTTAAGACTTTATGAGTAGGCCCCCTGGGGCAGAAATGAAAAGAATGAGCTAAGCATAGAAACCCAGTTACGGCCATGGGCTTAAAATGCAGAAGATAGCAAAGGGAAGGCAGGGCATTAGGATACTCGCTGGGATGGAAGTATAGGGAAACTAGGCAAAATATCCAGTTCTAGAGCTGGGCGGTAGACTGCTTGCTTAGCACATGCAAGAACCTGGGTTTGATCCTCAGCATCTAAAAAATAAATAGAAGTCCAGCTCCTGTCTTGCCTTTGCCTATAATAGGTAACTTCCTCAAAAAGTTCAGGCTTAGCTTCAAACATCTGTTGGTACTGCCTGAGTTCCCAGGCAAACCTAAAAAAAAAAAAAAAAAAAGCACCGAATCTTCTGCCCTATATACTTCTCTTCCTATCTTCCTCTTTCATAGCTGAGAGACTAAAAAGGCAAGTGTCAGACAAGTTATAACTTAATTGAATGTGATAAGCAAAAGGCAAGAGAGAGGAGCTGAAATTTGATGAAAAAGACTACTGCGAGAAGTACAGCTGTGGGAAAACGGGAGTTAGTTTTCTATCTAGATCTGAATGGGTTTATGGTCACCAATTTGGAATAAATACTAGATTAGGCAGCAAAATAGAAAATACCAAAGTGAAGCTGTTGTTTCTCAATTCCCAAGGACAGGAATTTCAGGAGGTGACAAATACTCTTGTTATGGGGTCCAGTTATCAACACACAGTGAGACCACCAGAGACCAAAAAAAGAAAGAAAAAATGTTTATTTGGGGGACAGAGTAGGAACAGAAAAGGGAAGAAACAGGCTGGTGCACCAGGGTTACTGCTCCAAAGCAAAGTTCAGGAAGAGCAGCAGCTCTGAGTGACTCAAGCAGGCTGTCTTTAAAGGAAAAATTTGGCAGGCTTACAAACAGGCTTACAAAAGGAATTTCTCCAAGAAATGCAAGCAGCAAGTTTCTGTTTATCTATTTCAAGTTGCACCTGGTGGGCTATCAGAGTGGGCTAGGCAGGGAGCTAAACAATCCATATCTGAAACTAGCAGCATGTGGGACCCTCTGAAGGGATGCTTCCCAGAGACAATGACCTTGACTATGAGCACATTATTTTATCTTGGGTATTTCTGTCCATTCAGCACAACTCAATCTTAAATATATTTGTTTTATATCAGGGGGTCTCTACCCTTTTACACTCTTTGCTCCTTGTCATATCTGAGATTTCCTTTCTCTGCAGTCAAAAGTCAAGTCATTTGAAGACTTGGTGACTTTACATGAGTCAGAAGAGCCACCACCAAAGGAGAACCTGAACCAACCTTTCTCAACAGTCCTTCAGGTTGTATCTTGGATCATAACCTCCAAGAGAATAAAAAGAAGGTATATAGGAACAGGGCAGCAAAAAGGGGCCATTGTCTTCACAGAGTGGAACCTGCCAATGGCAGCTTACCTTGTCCTTCGCTCATTCTTCTTAACCAAGTAGTCGGAGTGGAATGTGAGTCTTCAGAATGAAGCACTATGGCAATATTACCAGAATGCTGCCCTCACAGTCATGCCAGTCTAGGAAAATTTCAAACTACAGGGGCAGAGATTCTAGGGACAGGTCTAATCCAACGACTGGATAAACTGAGGAACAGACTCCATTCCTCACACTACCTTTTGTACCAGGAGCCCACCTGTGATCTCTTAGCTGGTCTTGGGGTCCTATACATGACCTGGTGGAGATGCTGTCCAGGGGCTTGAGGTCCTCCATTGCTTCCATTCATTGAAATCAGCAGGATTCAACCCTACACTGCCAGTAAAAGCCTTAGAACTAAGCTGGGAAGAGGACTCCATAATTTAGAACTCAAGGAGTCATAATTTTAGTTTCTTTTCCTTCCCTTCCTCCTTCTTTCCTTCTGTGGTGCTGGGGATAGAATCCAGGACTTCACATGTTATCAGGCAAGCTACACTCCCAGCCTGATTTTATAGTTTCTTGGCTTCACAAATTGGAAAGAACTAAATGATATTGACCAAATTATGCTGTTGCATTTTGTGCATGTACAAATATTTAACAAATATGTACAACCATATTTACAAATATTTAACAAATTATGTGAAACTATAATGCACCAATAAAAAATGGGGGAAAAATTGGAAAGAACTCAACTAAACAATGTGAATTGGGACTTGTGCTGAAGATGCTTCTTTTAAAATCCATTCCATCTTGTAAGATTAATAAAAACTTGGAAATCCATACATGAGGCTAATGTGTAGCAATACAGCTGTGGCTCATTTATAAATTAACTTCCCAAGCCTAGACAGAGATCATTCCTGTTCTTAAAAACATTCAAGAAAAATTTTAACTTCTATTTTGCATCTTGAAGTTTGATTTTTTTTTTTGAGAGACAGTCAATTTTAGTTTTTCATGTGGCCTTTGTTGCTCCAATACTTTGCTGTATATGTGGTGCTCCTCAAAATTTTATTTATTTTTTTTTAGAGAGAGGGACAGTGAGAGAGACAGAGAAAGAGAGAAACAATTTTATTTAGTTTTTCACATGGCCTTCGTTGCTCCAACACTTAGTTGTGTACGTGGTGCTGGGGTTTGAACCCGGGTCCTTGTGCTTGCCAGGCAAGCGCCGAAACCGCTGAGCCACCGCTCCAGCTCTAAAATTTGATTTTAAATCTCCATTTCTCAGTGCATATTCTTTTTTTGAGAGAGAGAAAATGAATTTTATTTTTCCATTTGGCCTTTGATTCTCCAACATTTAGTTGTGTATGTGGTGCTGGGGTTTGAATCCGAGTTCTTGCACATACCAGGCAAGTACTTTAACCACTGAGCCACCACTCCAGCCCTCTCAGTGCATTTTCAACCAACTTGTGTGTCTGTTTCTTATAAATGAAAAAGTATGGCCAATTTCTATCTAAACACAAGAAATTTACTTTCTTCAAGCTCATGATTCTTTTTTCCTTTTTTTTTTTAAACAGAGAGAGGGACAGTGAGAGAAAGAGAATCAATTTTATTTAGGTTTTCATGTGGCTTTCATTGCTCTGACACTTCGTGTGTACATGGTGCTGGGGTTCAAATTCATGTCCTTATGCATGCCGGGCAAGCGCCACAATTGACGAGCCACTGCTCCAACTGTCATGATTCTGTTTTATCTTTTTGTTTTCCTTTTGCAGTACTGTGGTTTGAACCCCGGACTCCCATGTTAGGCAAGAACTCGGCACTCTGACACTAAGTCAAATCTGCAGCCCCCAATCCTTTATCTCTTGGCCCAAGTCGTTCTTTTGTAGACCTCTGATGGACTTTGGCTTACTTTTCCATCAACTTATTTATTCATTCACCAAAATGAACGCCCACTATATGACAAACCATATTCTAAAAGCTGGGAGATAAAGCAATAAATAAAACAAGATTAAAATATTCTACCACACTCCCAATAGGGCGTACGTGCGTGCGTGTGCGCGCACGCACAAACTAGGCATGGTAGCCCACTTCTATATTCCCAGTGACAGTGGGAGGCGGAGGTAGGAAGAATTCAAGGTCAAAGTCAGCCTGGGCAAATTAGTGATACCCTGTCTCCATTAAAAAAAAAAAAAAAAAAAAAAGGCTGGGGATGTAACTTAATGGTAGAGTGCCTGAGTAACACACACACACACAAAAGAGCCAGGCACAGTGGTGCACACCTAGAATCCTAGAAATTCAGGAGGTGGAGGCAGGAAAATTACAAGTTCAAGGCCAGCCTCAGTCTCAGCAATTTAGCAAGGCCTTATGCAATTTAGTGAGACCTTGTCTCAAAATAAAAAATGAGAAAAAAAAATAAAAAAAAAAAAAGAGAAGAGCTGGGGATGCAGGTTAGCTTGGTGGTAAAGTACCCCTGGATTCAATCCCCAGTATAAAATAAAACAAATAAAAATAAATGATTGCATAGTATGAAAAAAATAAAAGAGGAGGTTAGGAGGTACTCAAGGAGAGCAATTTCAAGGAGGGTTGTGGGAAGGCTTCACTGGAAAAAAAAAAAGCTGAGCAGATTTCAAGAATATGATGGAGGGGGCTGGAGCGGTGGCTCAGCGGTTTCGGCGCTTGCCTGGCAAGCACGAGGACCCGGGTTCAAACCCCAGCACCATGTACACAACTGAGTGTTGGAGCAACGAAGGCCATGTGAAAAACTAAATAAAGTTGTTTCTCTCTTTCTCTGTCTCTCTCACTGTCCCTCTCTCTTTAAAAAAAAAAAAAAAAAAAAAGAAGAATATGATGGAGGGACATTAGGAAGAGCTTTCCAGGTAAGTGTGAAGGTCTTAAGGATCAGCACACCTGTAGAGCCTAATATACAACAAAAAGGACAGTGTTGTTGAGACAGACAAAACAAGAGGCCAAATTGCTAAGAGGGGAAGGGTGAGACAGACATGGAGGGTCTTGCAGGCCTTCAAAAAGATTATTTTTTCCCTCTTTACTTGCATTTTTTGATTAGGACTATTTTCTACTGATAAAGGAAAACACAAGAGGTTTTGAGCTATGATCTAGCTTCCATGCTAACACTAGTCACACTGGCTGCTGTTTTGCTGTATTGAGAATTAACTGTAAGTGGGCAATAGTAAAAGACCAGCTACTTCAATAATCTTGAAAATTCAATATTAATAATTCTGGCTGGTTTTTGGTGACAGCAGTACAAATGTGGACAAAACTGACTTTGGATATATTATGAAGGTAAAGCCAAGTGGAGATGACTTGGACACAATAGGTGTGAAAGATAATAAGGCATTTTAACATGAACAACTAGAAGGTTGGCGCTGTCATTAACTGAGAAAAGAAAGACTACAGGAATAAATTGGAAAAGAAACGTTTAACTTTAAATATGTTAAATTTGAAATTTATACAAGTAGAGATGCCAAGGTGCAACCGGATATTTAGAAGAGAAGTCCTCACTGGAACTAAAAAAGTGGGAGTCACCCACATCAAGATGGTGTTAATGAATAAGACTGGATGAAATCAGGGCAGATACGCGTGAAAATAGCGCATTCTAAGGACTGCACTCTGGAAAGTTAGCAGAATATGGAGAGAAACCAGCAAAGGAGATAGAATGGTCAGCTAGGAAGCAGAGAATACGTTATAAAGTGAGGTGAATATTTCAAAGTAACGTCAAATGCAACCTCTGGTTTATAGTAACAGGAGACAAAGCAAAGTATCTGCGGATGCTGGAAGGTAGTTAGATGTGGTAATGGGGGAGCTTGTAAATATGTTCTATTTGTTACTTCTATTTTCTCACTGAAATAGGAACAAGTTTTAAGAGTGATATTATGGAGAGAGATTAGTTATAAGGGTCAGATGGTATAAAAGTTATTAGAGGGCAAATAAAATGTCTAGGGAAATGGAATATGGCTGGATAACATAAAGGACCCACTTCAGTTTCAAGGTGAAAAACTTAAAGACCTGCAGCATGGCTGTGTATGCAGCAGCATGGATCTAGGTATGAAGTAGGTGATGAGTGGAGTATGAAAAAAACAAAAGAGCAGCAAGGGAGAGGATGTTTATTCAATATTTACTACTGGAATTCATCTAAAGAAGGGAAATGAAAACATGGGGAAGAGTCAGCGGAAAGTATAAGATAAAAGGACTGAAGGTCCTGATGAAGAGATGAATTGCTGGATTCAGCATACTAAAGGGGAAGATCTGGAAAGACTAGAGGTAACAAACAGGACAGTGGGATTACTGAGATAGATATATAGAGGAGATACAGGTCTAGAATATGATTAAGAGAAGGAGGATGACCTACATGGATACTGAAATCAAGATTATAACAAGAGTGAAATAGGTATAATCTAAGTTCTTCAAAGAGGTACTGGGGATGAACAGACTGGAAATAATATGAAGAAAAAGGAGGACATCTGAATCACCTCCAGACCCAGTGGTATAATGAGTGTGGATGAGAAAGCACCACTACAAAGGCAGTAGGAAAAGCAGGGCCCTCACAAGAAATGATGTCTCAATAAAAGTAAAAAGGGCTGGGGATATAACTCAGTGATAGACTACCCCTGGGTTCAATTGCCATTATATATGGGGTATGTAGTGTGGGGGTGTAGGGGTATGTGCCAGGCCTCAAAGCAAGAAAGGAACAGAGAAGAGATTAGATTTATGGAAGGTTATAAATGAGTAGTTGTTAGTTCCAGAGAGCACAGTAGAAGTTTCAGGAATTGGAAGAGGAAGGTAGATGAAGACAAAAAAGGGGGTGGAGAGATTTGTGGTTATTAGAATGTAAAAGATGAGGTGGTCAGGCATGGTGGTGCAGGATTGTAAGCCCAGTGGCTTGCGAGGCTGAGGCAGGAGGATCACAAATTCAAAGCCAGCCTCAGCAAATGAGTGAGGTCCTAAGCAATTTACTGAGAACCTATCTCAAAAAATAAGATGGGCTGGGAATGTAGTTCAGTGGTAAAGTGCCTCTGGATTCAATCCCTGGATAAAAAAAAAAGATGAGGTGTTTAATATGGCATTCCTTCTGGTGAATGCAGAGAGGTATCTTGGTCCACCCTCAAGTCTGCCAGAGGGAGTGCAAGTAGGAGTATGCAGAAGAAAGCATATGAAGGAGGGGCAGTTTAAACTCTTCAGTTAAAAATTAGACCTATCTTGAGGTTCTTTTGAGGGAAGTCCTGAGTTCCTACTCAAAGAATTTGAATGAAATTATACAGGGCCTAATATTAAACTGCTCTTAGTTGTGGTAATACTATTGTGAAGGGGAAGTTAGGATAGTACCTGTGATTTCCCCTCATGCTTTGCTCCTGAACAGTAGACTCCAAGGCCACCTGAACAGTCAGCCAGAGTCCTTATCTATCCAATGACTCCATCAATAAGAATTTGTCCAGTGTTAACTCTATATTGGTCTTGAATAACACAAACCAATACCAACATACAAAACCAAAAATACTTTATTGCTGAGTCACGTGGAGTTCCATAGGGGACCACATCTGAGTCCACAGCAGGGAAGGGCAGAGTCCATAGCATTGCTAAGAAAGCCAGGGTCCTTTAAGTTCTAGTTAGGGAACTACCTACTCTGATTCTGTTAATCTTGTTAGTCCCGCCAGGTCACTTCTACTTCATCTGTGCGAAACCTATGGAAAAATAAGGAAAACTTGATGAAGGACTATCCCTTAGTATTTTCCATGTTCTCTACCTCATGTTTCTGGACTTTCTGCCTACTTCCTCTATCTAATCCTGGCTACTCCCTCCAAGCAGTGAGTCTCTCACCTCTGTGTAATCCCAGAGTCACTCAGGGGCGTCCTGTGTCCAGCCTGAAACATCTCCCAGCCAGCCTGAGCTATCATGGCTCCATTGTCAATGCAGAATCTAGGAAAGAAAAGAGATATGAAATTTGGGATTCAAGGGCAAAAAACTACAATAACAGGAAAAGAAAAAGAGAAAGGGAAAGTGCCTTTACCTCTCATCTGTGGCAAAAAGCTTGGCACCACGTTCCTGGCACATTGTCTCCATCATCTCCTGCAGCCTCAGATTACCTATGAAGAGGTAGGGTTCAGGATTAGCAAAGCCTTTCTCCATGGTTCAGACATACACTTCATGTGTACTTACACAATAAAGCAGGGAACTGGGGATAAGAATTGGGATGCACAGGGCAAGAAATGAAACTGATCACTTCCCCGAACCCTCAGATGTAGAGTATCAGGAGGAAAATATACAAAGCCAAGAATAGGAAAGAAGAACACCATTCAATGATACATACACCCCACACCTCCCACAATGAGGGCTTCCTGGGAACCACAATGCGCCATGGCTCGCTCTGTGATCTCTACCAGCATTGCAAACACAGTTTCCTATGGAGGACAGACAAGATGAAAACATCAGAGGCAGCCCAGCCCAGTTCTGCTCTACTGTATAAAAAACTACTTTAGGCTGGGTGCAGCGGTGCATGCCTTGGCAACTTGGGAGGCTGCGACGAGGATTACAAATTCGAGGTCAGCCTTAGCAACTTAGAAAGACCCCGTATCAAAATAAGAATAAAAAGGACTGGGGATATAGCTAAGTGGTAGAGCTCCCCTGGGTTAAATCCCTAGTATTCAAAAGAAAAAAATAATCTTTTAGCTTCAACTTTTGTCTCAGTTTTTTACTCCATTACCTGCAAGGAGAAACACAGATCCTCAGGAGTACACTCGCCTGAGGCGAGCATTCGTTGGGCTACATCCTACAAATAAAAGGGATAACAAAATAATGAAAAGTGGTTTGGGGATTTCTTAAAAACAAAAATTAGCACAAAAAATCATTATGTTTTGTCACACTTTAAGTTACCAGCACATTCTGTCTCACACACTGCCTTTCACTAACAATGAGCTAAATATGATGGGCAGCATTCAGTAATTCTTTCCTTTCTTTTCCCCAGTTCTGGGGATTAAACCCTGAGGAGCTTAACCATTAAGCCACATCCTCAGCCCTTCTTATTTTTTTTTTTTTTAAATGATATATTTTTTTTTTATTTATTTATTTTTTAAGAGAGAGGGACAGTGAGAGAGACAGAGAAAGGGAGAAACAACTTTATTTAGTTTTTTCGCATGGCCTTAGTTGCTCCAACACTTAGTTGTGCATGTGGCGCTAGGGTTTGAACCCGGGTCCTTGTGCTTGCCAGGCAAGCGCCAAAACCGCTGAGCCACTACTCCAGCCCCCCCTTCTTATTTTTTTATTTTGACACAGGGTCTCATTAAGTTGCATAGGACCTTGCTAAGCTGCTGAGGCTGATTTTGAACTTGCAATCTTCCTGCCTCAGCCTCCCCAGCAACTGGTTTTTTCTTTCTCTCTCTTTTTTTTTTTTTAAGAGAAAGGGGCTGAGTGTGGGTGGGTGGTGGTTAATTTTTATCTTTTCATCTGGTTTTTGTTTTTCCTGGTTGTGTATTTGGTGCCAGGGATCAAACCTGGGTCCTTGTGCATGCCAGGCAAGTGCTCTATTGCTGAGTCACCTCTCCAACCCTAATTTCTTTTCTTCAAGAGAGAGAAAGAGAGAAAATCAACTTTGTTTATTCATCTGTTTTTGTTTCTCTGACACTCAGTTGTGTAGGTGCTAGGGTTTGAACCCAGGTCCTTGTGCATGCCAGGCAAGTGCTCTACACCCCTGAGCCACTGCTCCAGCCCCCCTAATTATTTCTTGAACAGTCATTCTGGCATCTCTCAGCTCTTACTTACCCTGCTTAATTTTTCTCCATAGCATGCAGAATTATCTGACTTGTATTTTATTATTCTCCTCTTTTGTTCAGCTGTCTCCCTCCATTAAGATCTGAGCTCCACATTGGGAGGATTTTTTTTTCCGTTGTAGTGCTGGGGATTGAACCAAGGGCTTTGCACACACTAGGTATGTGCTCTTACCACTAAACTACACCTCCAGAGGCAGAGATTATTGTTTTGTTCCATGCTATGTCCCTATTTAGAACAGTGCTGGCACACAGAAGAGTCAATAAATATTTGCTAAATAAATATACTCGGCAACTGATATAGACCAATACTACCTGTAGGAAATATAATAGTGAGCAAAACAGATATGTTACATTAAAAAAGCATGAAAGTGGGGCTAGAGTGGTGGCTGAGCACTTGTCTGGCATGTGAAAGGACCCAGATTTGAACCCTAGCACCACATACACAACTAAGTGTCTGAAAAACGAAAACCAAATGAAAAAAGTAAAATTAAAAAAAAAAAAAAAAGCATAAATGTGTCCCCATCTCCTTACCTCTCACACTCACCTCAATGAAAGACAGAATGCCTGAGAATGATACATCCATTCCCTTTACAGTGTATGGCAGGTCAACCAGCTTCTTGCCTCTATGTAAGAACAGTAAAGGCACTAAGCCTATAGTCAGATGGCTAGTCACCCTCCCTAATTCTGCATAACCTCATTACTATATATGTAGGAACATCCCTAAAACCCCAATGGTCAGGCCTCTTCCACTTTATGTCCTCTTACCTCTTTGCCATCTGTTCAATGTTGTAGCCTGGACTAGGATCATTGGAAATCTAGAAGAAAAAAAATACATGGATGACCATACAAATATGCTTAGTGTAAAAACTGAAATTATGCCAGGCATGGTAGTGCATGCCTGTAATCCTAGCAGCTTGGGAGGCTGAGACAGGAAAATCCCAAGTTCAGAGTCAGCCTCAGCAACTTAGTGAGGTCCTGAGTAACTCAGCAAGACCCTGTCTCAAAATAAAAAATCAAAAGGGCTGGGAATGTGGCTCAGTGGTTAAGTATTGCTGAGTTCAATTTCTGGTACCCCAAAACAAGTAAATAAATAAATAAAATGCAGACATATATTTTTGTACATATACGGATGTTACTCTCCATTCTGGGGTGCTTCTCCATACCAATCTGAAGAAAACCTATCAATACATATATTTATGGAAAATGCAAACACATAGGTAAAATCATGTTTGTAACAAATAATGATATACAGCCGTACAACATGAGTGCTTAATCATCTACCTATGTTAGAAAAAAGAAAATAAAGAAGTAAATGGAAGATGATGATGTCAGACATGCAAGAAGTATAGGCTTTTTATTTACTTCTTCCTCCATTTCCATTGCTCCCCAGATATTTGCCCACATCTTATGTTCTCTGCAGCCTCAACGGCTTACCTTAAGTACTCGAGCGAAACGATCCAGACAATTACCCACAGCGATATCGATGGTTTCCCCAAATATGCGATAACGACGTTCTGAGTAGGCAATCACCTAAGGGCGATGAGGATGTCCGTGAAACATCAAGTCTGTAAAAAGGAGTATTTGGCTTTGGGGAAGAAAACAGCAGAGTATCAATGTGGCTGTTAGTTTCCAGTAAGAAATGGAAAAAAGTGCTTTCCCAAACCCTGAATAGGTAATTGATGTATAGCCCTTCTCCGAGAAGCCTAAAAACTCAGAATTCCCAGAGCAGATTCCTAATCTACAGAAAGCCTAGTAACTAGTTTGGGTAGACACAAACTGTCATTTCAAATACTTTTTTCTTTTTTAGCTTAGAGGTTCCTAGCGTATCTCTCAAAAGCAATCTTGACAGTGTGGAGTAGGAAATGTGCTTTCCAGCTTGCAGGCAGGGAATGACAGTCATTCCAGGCAGTCAGCAGTACTAGGAAACAAGAAGCAAAGTTGAAGAACTCAAAAATTGCATACAGGACTAGAAAAATGTACCACCCAAGACAGCAATCCACTTATGTCCATTCTCCACATATGGCAAACTTTTAGCATAAAGAATATTCATCACCTGTTGACATGTATGCTCCATACTAACACTGAAGGATACTTAAGGGCCACATCAAGTTCCCTTCCCTTCCTGGTACTGTTAGGGGATTTCCTTCCTTTCGGATGTAGATCTTACTCTGCTGTCAACAAGCTAGTCACAAAAGTGGAAGAAAAATCCTGCACTTTTTTTTTAACTTCTGTTATCTACTTCTCTCCACCCATTTATTCCTGCTTTTTTTTTTTTTTTTACTTTTCTTTTTCTTTTTTTTTTTAACAACTAAGCAAGCTTAAAAGGGAAGTGAAAACTACCACTATGCCTCTTTAACAACTCTTTTTTTTTTTTTTTGGTACTAGAGATTGAACCCAAGAGTACCACTGAGCTACATCCCAAACCTTTAACTTTTATTTTGAGTCAGGTCTAAGTTGTTGAGGATTTCACTAAGTTGCTAAGACTGGCCTTGAACTTTATCTTGCCTCAGCCTCCTGAGTTACTGGTATTACAGACATACATGAGTGGACCCAGGTAGTCTGCTAGTCTGATTGAACCCAGTCTTGAAAATTGCAGGCAAGCATTCTACCACTGAACTACATCTCTAGCCTCTCCTCTTCATCAACTTTTATACAGCCAACATTTCTACATTCCACCCAAGCTACTTGCCCTCTATCTGCTAAAGTTCCCATATTGAGCTGTACATGGTGGCACATGCCTGTTATCCCCAGGGACTGGGGAGGCTGAGGCAGGAGAATTACAAGTTCAAGGTCAGACTGCGCAAAATCAGTGAGACCCTATCTCAAAATAAAAAAGGGCTAAGGATGTAGTACAGTATCCTGGGTTCCATGTCTAGTACCACACATACAAAAAGTTTCCACGTAGTTTTCAGGGAAATGTGTGTTTCATACCCACTCCCCTCCAATGTACTAGGGACTGAATTCAGGAGTGCTTTAGCACTGATCTATAGTCCCAGAACCTTTTTCAAATTTTAAATTTTGAGACAGGGTCCCACTATTTGCTGGGGCTGGCCTTGAACTTGAGATCTTCCCACCTCAGTCTCCAATGTAGCTTGGATTGCAGATGTGCATACCTGTGCTCCTTTTTAAACAACTATTTCACAAAATGGAATTTCAGGACACAACGTTTTCATCAGTTGGGGACAAAGCTGAATGAACTATTTCTAATAACAACCCTATCAAGTATTCCATAAGGAAGGAATACAATATAAACCTTAAAAGGTCTTATAAGGTATTCCAAACAACTTTAAATTCACCTACAAATTTAAAGTATCTTCTACCATTTATACTTTTTAAAAAGTTATTTTGCATTCTTAGAATAACAAAGCCCATACATTTATTCCTAGTACATAAAATAACATGTGTAGGTATCCTAAAGAAATGAATCAGAAAATGCCTCTTAAGTTTAATTTTAAAAAATAAAACAAGTATGGGGCTAGAACAATGGCTCAGCAGTTACGGCGCTTGCCTGGCATGCCTTGAGTACGTGGGTTCAAACCCCAGCACCATGTACACAACAAAGTGTCCCAGCAACAAAAGCCACATGAAAAAACTAAATAAAATTGATTCTTTCTCTTACTGTCCCTCTCTCTTTAAAAAAATTAATTAATTAAATAAAATAAAAATAAATAAACCAGGTAAAGTATGCACACCTGTAATCCCAGTGACTCAGGAGGCTGGAGCAGGAGGATTTCAAGTTTGAGGCCAGCCTGGGCAACTTACTGAGACTATCTCAAAATATAATTTAAAAAAGTGGGTGGGTGGGGGTTTAGGAATGTAGCTCATAGGTAGAGCTCTGCTGGACTCAATCCCCAGTACCAACAAAAACCCAAAAAACTTCAATATAGTGAAAGTCTCCTTATCATTCACTCCTTTTCTAAATTAAAAATTCTTTGTTTTTATGTTATAAACTATGTTGTGTGTTTCCTATGATGCTAAGTTCAAATAAGCCTAGCTGTGTTTTTGTAGTTCCTACAACTCAGGTAGAATGAGGAAGCTGTAGGTTGAGTGCCTCAGAAATTAAGATATTAGGTACAACAAATACCTGAGTATTTCCACCACTGACATACAACACAGTTGGGCTGGTGGCTCCAGTGATGAGACGGCCCATCTCAATGTGGCCTATACAGTGATTCACTCCTAGCAATGGTTTATTCCACAGTTGGGCCACAGTACGGGCCACAACGGCTACAGAAACCAATGGGGCACCCATGCCAGGACCTAGAGAACAGAAATGGGAGTTAGAATCCTTGATATTAGAAAAAACAGATGAAGAAAGCAGGAGGTGTGAGGGTACAAGGGGGGAGGAGTGGTAGTGGCAGAGGCAGGTGGCAGGCTTTTTTAACTACCCAGGGTCCAGGTACTCTTCTCCATTGTGGATCACTCTCCCAGTCATACCTTTGGTGTAAGCAATGCAATCAATATCTTGGGAGGTTAATCCAGCTTCCCTTAGTGCCTCCTGCAGGAGGTCTAAGATAACAGCTCGATGATGCCTGGCAGTATCACCTGGAAGGAACCCTAAGAAATGGACATAGATCAAAGATCATAGTTTTTCTGTAGCAGACAGAAGTAAAAGACAAAATTGTAGTAAGAATCTTCTCATTCTTCTAAATTTTCAATATTCTCTTTCCAGCTTCTATACAGTCAGTTTAGTTTCACAACTGCCCTTGTGTTATCCAATTTCTATTTAACCTTTGGAATTCAATTCAAGTGACAACCTATACTTTCTGTTACCCTACAGAACCCTACATATTCTACACTGCTGTATTTGACACACAACAAATATAGCATAATTGCCTGTATTTTTACCATCTTAATCACAGGTGTCTCAGAGCATTAGGCATTTTATCTGTATTTCCAGTGCCCAAACGCTAGAAGAGTTAATGATAATATACATATATATTTCTGAGAAATAATGTTACACATCACTTGTTCAGAGTGTTTTCAGGTACACACAGGTCAGTTGCCCTCTCCTATGTGTGCATTTTAGGAGAAGGTAGGCAAGATGTAATATTTTCAAATTAATATAGTTACAAATTGTAATCTGGTGCTTTCACTTAGTAGACCTCAGGATCAAGATACAAGTATTTTCTCCCCCCATTTTAAACAGCAGTACATTGAACATGAACCTCATAAACCCAGTCAGTTCTGTGTGACACCTAAGCTAGGTCTTTTTGGTCTCCTCGCTCCTCTCGTTCTAGAAAATTTTGATCCCATGCCCAGTATACCACAGGTGCAGTGAAGATCTGTTCACCTGTCCGATTCCACGGCCGGCTCTAACTCCTCTATCTGAATGTTCAGCACGTAAAAGGCGCTCGTTAAAATTTGAACACACCTAGAAGATACAGGGCCAAGTGCCTGTGAATCTGGTAGTCACCAGCCTTGTAACCTTTGGCCACACCAGGACCCCCTTCACTAGTATTGTTTAGGAAGATGGCAGGTGATGCTGAGCATAGACGCGAGAAGTACAAGTGACTACTGTCTCACCTGTGCCGGGAGGTGTGACATAAGTTCGCCGCGGGTTCGCCAGCACC
Organism: Aplodontia rufa; assembly: GCA_004027875.1. Taxonomy (NCBI): domain Eukaryota; kingdom Metazoa; phylum Chordata; class Mammalia; order Rodentia; family Aplodontiidae; genus Aplodontia; species Aplodontia rufa. The sequence goes on from PVKS010006460.1 coordinate 29,842, forward strand.
TTGCCATCACGCACCACTCCCACACCAATCTTGTTGGCGCTGCCTTCAAAACCCAGCACCGCCGGCATTGTCGAGTCGGAGAGAAAACGCTGACAAACTGCGAGAAAGCGTGGAGCGGCGGAGGCCCTCACTCGTTGGCGTTGGGCCGCAGATTCCTGAGCGCGGGGAAAGAGGGTGAACCAGCCATCGGCAGGTAGCAGGCCGCATCAAGACAACGCGAACTACGCCCGCCGGCCGCGCGCCCGCGCCGATCGCGCCGCACACGTCAGGACCCCTCCACGAGCTGTCTTCCTAAATGCCGGGGACTCTGCACTGGTCTCTGCGCCTTGCATTCGTATCTGTTCTTCCGCCCGTCTCCTGCGGCCCCGCCCAGCCCTCTCCGCTGATTTCTTCCCTCACTGCACAGCGTTAGGCTCTTCGGTGAGGGTGGAGGATGAGTCATAAATCTGGCAAACCGATAAACAGCCCGAAAACCGAGCTGTGGGGCCTTCAGTCCCCCGAAGAGCCGGAGAGGGGCGGTCGCTTCTCCTTCACGTGGTGCCAAATGGGCCAATCGCCCGCCTTCCTAGCCCACGTGACCACGCCAGTTACCCACGTGGGCGTAAAGCGTGTTCTAGTCTTTGTGTTCGGGTGAGGAGGAGCCACGTTCGGACCGAAGTAGGTCAGGTGCATGGCTGCTTTTTCTAAAATTACCTACCAGCCTGTTTAGAGGCTCTTAATTAAGGTCCTCAGTTGACCGGAGCGCAGGTCTTGGGGGAGGTTACAACACGCTTCGAAATGATCTAATGTGGGTGAGGGGCTGAAGGGCATGTGATGCAGGAAGGCGGGCCAAGGATTCAGAGAGAACGTAGTTTGAAAGGCGGGACCTGGTGTGCGGCCACCCGAGGGAGGAGTTTTCATCCCTGCCTTACCTGATTCCACGATTTCTTTGCGAATGTAGGCGACACGGTAAAAATACTCCTTCAGTGGGCGACGTGGTACTGGTGTCGGAGAGCGTTCGTTACAGGGATGCCGAAGCGTGGGAAAAAGGGAGCGGTGGTAGAAGATGGGGAAGAGCCCAAGACGGGTAAGAGAATGAAATAAATTCCATTTTCCTACAAGCTGCGGTGCATTGTTTATGATTTTGTGTATGAACTGTAAGCAGGGACCGAATCATGTTTTTACTGGAATTTGCTGAGAAGTCAGGCCAACCACCGATTTTCTGTGGATCTACAGTTAACTCCATGGAGGTTGCAAACCGCCAACTTTTTATTATGTTATTCATTTTATAGAGCCAGAGGCAAAGAAGAGTAAGGTGGGAGCAAAGAAAAACGAAAAAGAGGCAGTAGGAGAGGGCCCAGTTCTGTATGAAGACCCTCCAGATCAGAAAACCTCACCCAGTGGCAAATCTGCCACACTCAAGATCTGCTCCTGGAATGTGGATGGGCTTCGAGCCTGGATTAAGAAGAAAGGTTTAGATGTGAGTGAAATTCATGGAGGGAAAGAGCTGTTTCATAATCTAAAGTGGTCTTCCAGTTTAACCTTTTCTCACTTCCACCACCAGAATGTTATTTTGGTACTGGGGAACCCAGGCGTGCTTTACCACTGAGTTACATCCCAGTACTTAGAGACACGGTTATGCTTTTAAGTTGCCAACTGTCTCACTAGATTGCTAAGGGTGGCCTCAAACTTGGTATCTTCCTGCCTCACCTCCAGAGTTGCTGGAATTGCATCACTGTCCGATAGTTTCGGGGTTTTTTTTTTTTTTTTCTGGTACAAGTACAAGGGAGGGCTTCACCACGTCTTGCCAAAACGTCCATTTTTTCAGTTCCCTTACCGTTTGTTTCACATTCTTTACTCTTCCTCAGAACGTTGTAAAAATCTCTGTACTCTTCCAATATATAGTTATTCCAGTAACCACTGCTTTTAAAAATCTTAGTTGGCTATCCACTGCATATACAAAAAATAATCTTAGTATAGCATGTAAAACTAGCACTCCTTGCCATTCATTAGTTGTCAAAACAGTGCTGCTTGATGAACTCCGTATGCATGGGGATTGTGTCTCCTCTGTGTATAGTTAGTATTTCACATGTAGATGGTTCAATAAATATCTGATGAGGGCTGATGATGTATCTCCAGTGTGTGATGCTTGCCTATCTTGTGTGGTCCTGGGTTCAGTCCTCAGTACCACAAAATAAATGTCTGCTGAATTGACAACACCTTTCCCATCTTCCTTTTTTACTTATAGTGGGTAAAGGAAGAAGCCCCAGATATCCTGTGCCTCCAGGAGACCAAATGTTCAGAGAACAAACTACCACCTGAACTTCAAGAGCTGCCTGGACTACCCCATCAGTACTGGTCAGCTCCTTCAGACAAGGAAGGATACAGTGGTGTGGGTTTACTTTCCCGCCAGTGCCCCATCAAAGTCTCTTACGGCATTGGTGAGACCCTTTTGATTCCTAATGCCTGAGTTATTCCAACCATTACTACTTTTTCTTGCCCCCGTCTTTTATTGCTTTCCATTTTCTTATTTTTTTTAATGCTGATTATTTTCTTTGTTGTAGGTGAGGAGGAACATGATCAGGAAGGCCGGGTAATTGTGGCTGAATTTGACACATTTGTGCTGGTAACAGCCTATGTACCTAATGCTGGCCGGGGTCTGGTAAGACTGGACTACCGGCAGCGCTGGGATGAAGCCTTTCGAAAGTTCCTGAAGGGCTTAGCTTCCCGTAAGCCCCTTGTGCTGTGTGGGGACCTCAATGTGGCTCATGAAGAAATTGATCTTCGTAACCCCAAGGGAAACAAAAAAAATGCTGGCTTTACTCCACAAGAGCGCCAAGGCTTTGGGGAATTGCTGCAGGCTGTACCGCTGGCTGACAGTTTTCGGCACCTGTACCCCAACACTGCCTATGCCTATACTTTTTGGACTTACATGATGAATGCTCGGTCCAAGAACGTTGGTTGGCGCCTTGATTACTTTCTGTTGTCCCACTCTCTTTTACCTGCATTGTGTGACAGCAAGATCCGCTCCAAGGCCCTTGGCAGTGATCACTGTCCCATCACCTTATACCTAGCACTGTGACACCTTCCCAGAATCACTGAGTCTTGGAAATAGCACCCCCCCCCAAGTATTCCTTCTTTAATAGCTCTCTAGAGAAATTTACATTTTATTTTCTTCTGTAAGAATACAAATCTTTCAACCAGACTACTGTGACAGACTAAGGTTTCTTTTAAGCCCAAGGTTTTGGTTATGTGGACATCCCCACTTTTATTTTTAAAGAAAATATTAAAATCTACTGGTGACTTCCTTTTAACTGTCTGTAAAAATAAAAGGTCATAGTTTTGTCCTTGCTGTCTTTGTGTTTTACCCTTTGTGGAGCTATAAAATCCCTTCCTCATCTTTTCATACATACAAGTTAACAAAGGTTACAGTCATGACCTTATTTATTTACAAGCACAGGATGAGTCCCTAACCTCCCCCAAAACAGCAGCCCAGCCCAGTTAAATACTGCAACTGGGGAGGCTAGGAAAAGGTTGAAAAGAGGAATTAAGGGCAATAACAGGACTGGGGAATCATCCCACATTAAATAGTTATATACATATCAGTTCCTGTGGTTCTGTACAAAGCAGCAGCTGACCCCACCTCCACAGGACACGGAATGTGGGGAGAGGAGACTGAGGGTACTGAGGCCAGATCCAGCCCCTGGTGAGTGCAATAGCAGCAGCAAGGTCCTAATGGTGCACAAGAGGGAGGGGAACCCCCAGGGCTACCCACCCCCACCCTGCCCTGGAATGTGTAAGGGACAGGAATGGCTCTCAGCATAGGAAGGAGAAGGATAGAATGTCTTCAGGACCCAGGATCAGGGGCAATATTTTGCCTACTTCACCCTAACACAGCAACCCTTGGAGGAAAGCAGATAGCCAGCAGTGGTCTTATCTACCTCTCCAAACCTAAGCAAGGGCCTGGTTCCTTCCTACCTCTCCAGGGGGAAAAAGGAAGGCAGCTGCTTCACTTCCTTATGGAAGTCCTGGGAACCTTTTATCCCAGCTCCCTTTGTAGTGTCACTGTCCCCACCAGGGAGGGGCCAGGCACAGTCTGTGGATTATAGGGGCTCAGGAGAAGTTCTGGACAGGGTGGCTGACCTTCATACAGGCCCAATACAGGGCCCGGCCCAAACACAGCACAGCCAACAGGATGACAATAGCCCAGGCTGCATAGATACCTCCATATCGACGTGCATGACTCCATGTGCCAAACTGATGAAGAGGAAAAAAAGAAAGATGAGGTTCTATTGAGGTCCGGCCACTTCCTAAGCCCTGGGAACAGTAACAATTCAAGCTTCAGTCCCTATACCCTATTCATGTATAACTGTCTTTAGGACCCCTCAAAAGGCCAGGTTGTTTAATTGCCTATCCCCAGGTAAGAAAATACTGACCATCCCAGCCATCTGTCAGTCTGACAATGGAGCAGCAACTCGATCCACTGTCCTAACTCCTACACAGAAGACAGCCACTTTTTTTACTTTAGACTTTTATCAGTTACCTTCAACTTCAGCTCACCTATACCTTAAAACAACCCCACACCCTGTTTCTTTCATTTTTTCCTAGGGTACCAATTTCCCAAAGCTTAGCCTAAGAGGAAGCTGAAGAATGAAAAGGATTGGGTCAAGGTTACTCACAGCAAGGCCAGTGGCAGTAACTGCCAAGAGTAAGCCAAGCAAAAAGCAGCAGATACATCTCTTCCGTGGATATCTGCGCCCAATAGATGATCTGCAGGGAGGCAAACAAATAGATACTTACAATAGCCCTGTTGTTGTTGTTTTTTATGAGAGAGAAAGAATTTTATTTAGTTTTTCATGTGGCTTTCATTGCTCCGACACTTTGTTGTATACATGGTGCTGAGGTTTGAACTTGTGTCCTTGCACATGCCAGGCAAGTACCAGAACCACTGAGCTACTGCTCCAGCTCTTAGCCCTGTTGTTTTCACTCCACGCATCACCCAATTACATGCTCAATCTCGAATCACTTACACTTTCCTGCAGTGAGGGCAACGTGCCAAGGTTCGATCAGTGAACTCTGTCCACTATGGAGAAAAAAATATTAATTATAGGATGATCCTCCTCAATGAGAACCTTGAGGCAAGGAGAGCTGGAAAATGTGTCCCCACAGGACAGACCTTTTCAGAACTTATAATCATTACTCAAGTTGTTTTCCCCAGGACTTCCCAAAATCCTTCCTTACCAGAAATGTATTCTTGCAATGTCCACAGATAACCCTAACGCCCATTGGCTGTGGATCTGGACTTGAAGGTCCTGGATGAACAGGCCCCAGATTGATGATTCTTTTGCTACATGGGAGGGAAAAAAAAGACTGTGATGGAAAAGTTTTTAATCCTAAGAATCCCCACACTGTCCCTCCTTCACATCTCCCACTCCCTGCCTATCAAGTTCTACTTCTCTGTACATTACAAATCCTTCAACCCTCCCCCAGAGAATCCTTGAAGAAGAGCACTACATAAACTTTAGGTCTCCAATGTCCCTTTAAGTCAGGGTAATTTATCCAGGCCCCAACACTCTCCATTCTCTAAAAAGAATACTACTTCATTCCAATATTTTTATTGAGAAAAGAGGAAGATGGCTATTAATATTCTTTTTTTAAAAGAGGGGACAGAGAGAGAGAGAGAGAAGCAATCTTTTAGTTTTTCATGTGACTTTCATTCCTTGGACACTTCGCTGTGTACGTGGTGCTGGGGTTTGAACTCGCAGACTTGTGCGGTCCAGGCAAGCACCTGTAATTGCTGAGCCACAGCTCCAGCCCAGCTATTAATATTCTTAAGGCACAATGTCCCATAGTTTTTTCTCCTCCTGAACAAACATGAAGCTTTCTCACCTTTCTATTCTCTATAAATACTCATCCTTTTTTGGCTTTCCAATGTTCCCTGTTTATGCCCTTCCCCACCTTATGCCTCTTACCAGTAGGGACGAGGGCAGGCAATCCGCTGGGAAGTCACTTTGCAGATAAGGAGACAGTTACAGGGGCATCGAACATATTTTTTCCCTGGGGGTGCATTCTTGATAGGCTAGAGAATAATGGGGACATCAGCAAGCAACCCAATCCCTTCCATTTCCCTCCAAAAACACTTTCTGAGAAGAGATTGATAAAGTCCTAGCCAGGAAGGAGAAACGAAAGAAAAACACATATCATGACACTTGCAATATAAGAACTACACTTAACTATGCACGATAGGTGGGAAGATGAAGTACACTGAACATCAGCTTTGGTGTGTGGCTCTTGCGAAAACTATGTGAGACTGCTGGAACTGAAACCAGGTTTCATGAAGAGCCCTTAGTCAACACCTAAGAGTCAGGGTCTATAGCAAGAAATCAGAAAGAGGATCCAGGAAGCAGGGCCCATTCTGTAGATATGTATAACTCACAGTGGCTTCATTGCAGACACCACATTTGACTACATGCTGATGCATCTTGCCTTCCACGTTGATGAGAGACTGACAGACTCGGCAGGTGATCATGGGAGCACTCCCACTGTCTGGGCTGGTGAGGGGTGAATAAGGGGGCGGGTCCTCCCCTGGCAACACGGCTGGATGCCCCTCAGGAAATGGGGGAAATGCTGAAGAGGAACCAGATAAAAAGAAGAGCTGCAATTGCTTGCAGACACCCCCCCCAATGATGCTCCACAAGGGTGGGGAACTTTTTCTGATCTTCGACCCTTCTGAGCAAGCTCGGAGGACTCCTCATCATCGGCGCTTCCATCATCTTCCTAAGAACCCAGTTCCGTTTCCAGGCTCTGGTCGAGATTGCGAAGGGAAGGAAGCCTCGTTCCGTCACAGGTGCAACAGTCCCGCACCTGGCGCTGGGGCCCCGCCCCCGCCCTCGGCCCCGCCCCTCCGAGTACCCTCGGGAACACCTCGGACCCGCCCGGGCTTACCCTGGGGCGGGGCATGTTTACCGGCTCCGTACGGTGGTGCGGAGGGGGTCAGGCCTCCCCCGGGCCCTGCCCCACTTCCGCCCGGCCCCACTAAACCGTTGCCCCCAGCGCCGCCGTCTATGGGCTCGGACAGCAGTGGGGAACGCTCTCCATCTGCCGCCATGGCCGCCACCGCCTCCTCCTGCCTGGGTCAGCGATCCAGCTCCCTTCGCCGCCGCAGCCGCCGCAGCCGCCGCCGCCGCCGCCGCCGCCGCCGCCGCCGCCGCCGCCGCTACCGGGTCCCTAGGGCGCTTGCGCGCCGCGCGCCCAGCTCACCCCAGCCAGTGGCCGGTCCCGCCCCGGTCCGTCTCGCAGCACGTGATAGGCTGTCCCCGCCCCCGCCATGCTATCATTCGTGGAGGTAAACCAATTCCCGGTCAGCGAGACAGCTCTGCCTTTCCACTGGGGGGCGTCGTGTCACGTCACTGTCACATGACCTGCCGGGAGCGGCTGAGTTTGCAAAAACTGCACGTGACTAAAGGTTCTGCGAGCCATTGGAAGCGTGGCTCATCGCGCTACCTCCAGGCCAGAAGGTGGGGCTGGACTGATTTTATTCACCAGTCATGTGTTTCAGGAACCTACCCACCCTCGGTTACACTCCCAGTCTGCTTCTCATTGGTGACCATAGACGTCTTCGCATTATAATTGTTCTCTCATTGGCTGGTGGTTCCTTCCCCTGTCCTGTGATCCTTGGGACACAACTTTATTGGCCCAAATTTAGCGCCTGCACAGTTGAGGCAGGGCTTAGGCATTTTAAGAGGAGGGGCAATAAAACACTGCTGAAGCTTGGGCTTTTCTGAGCACCGGGTGGAGGAGTGGATGAGCAAAGTTAGCCACCGCTCCAAAAAACACCTTTAAAAAGCCAAGGTAAACCAGGTGCTGTGGCACAGGCCTGTAATCCCAGCTACTCGAGTCTGAGGCAGGAGGATCTCACCTGGGCAGATTAACAAGACCAGTCTCAAAATAAAAAGTAAGGTTCTCGCCTAGCACTCGGGAGACGACGGGCTCAGTCCCCAGTACCGCAAAGGAAAAAAAAAGTCACAATGTAACAGGAAGAAATGGATTTAAAAATTTAAGATCAAGCAATTCTCTCTTGCTAGAGTACTTCTAGGATAAGATACGGAGAGGACACAGTCTGGGTTCTCCAGGAAGCCGACCCTGCAGACTCTACCAACTCCCCTTTCTGTGGAATTATGAGGTTGGGGACTGGGTATGTAGCTAAGTGGTAGAGCAATTGAGTAGAATGCGCCAAGACCTTGGGTACGATCCCTAGCACCGAAAAGAAATATATATATATGTATACACACACACACACACATACATACATACTGGAAATTGAATCCAGGGGCACTTAACCACTGAGGTTCATGCCCAAACCCAACCCTTTTTATTTTTTATTTTGAGAGAGGGTCTCTAAATTGCTTAGGACTTCACTAAGTTGCAGAGGCTGGCTTTGAACTTGGGAACCTCCTGCCTCAGCCTTTTGAGCCGCTGGGATTACTGACGTGCTTCACCACGGCCTGAAATTATCTTTCTATGAGTCCCTTTACCACTGAAATAAGAGCTAATCGGTTTAGTAAATAAAAAAAGAAAAAAATTTTTTTTTGTTTTATTTGGTGGCACTGGGGATTGAACTCTGGAGTGAATTACCACTGAGGTACATCCCCAATCCTTTTTTATTTATTTTGAGACAAGGGCTTGCTAAATTGCTGATACTTGCATGAATGAACTTGTGATTCTCCTGCCTCAGCCTCCTGAATTGCTTGGATTGCAGGTGTCTGCTACCTTGCCTGGCAGTTTTTCTCAATTTTATGACCAGCAATCCTTGGACATGTGCATAAGTGTTGATTGCATTAACCAATCAAATCCAAGAATACTTCAGTTACCATGTTTGGCTGATGTGACAGTCTTTAAATTTGTCGTAAGTTTGCACACAGCCATGGGATTACTACTGGAGGTTATTCTAATAGTGTTGAAGATGCCTTGGACTTTCAGACAGTTAAGCATCCACCCTCTCCTGTTACCCCAAAGTCATCACTCAACTTTCACAACAGAGGAGATAAGACCACTCCTCTTCAGACCTGTCAAGCTGCTCACTAAATGCAGAGTTCCCAGAGATTAAATGTACAGTGACCTCTCACACCAAAACTGAAAGAAACTTGATTTCTTTGTTGTTCCATCTTCACTGGATGTTTTAGGGTAGAGTGGGGACTGATACCAAGACAAACAGCTTTTTGCTCTGAGAATGATTGGGAGAGTCTTCCTAAATTATGTAAGTGTAGGATGAGTAGATTACTATTTGGGGACTAAAGGTGGATGATAAGGTAGAAGTGAATTACCAAGAGGTCTTTGTTTTGTAGTTACTGAAGTAATTGCTCTTAGTTAAGCAAGAACAGATGGGAAGTGCCATACTTAGGAAGAGAGAGTACTAAGAGGTCAAAGGAAAATATTTTAGTTCTGAGTTCATGCTCTTGGGAAATGTCTGATTGATTAGAGGGAAAGCATAACTGTATTAGATGGAAGATTTCTGTGAGAATAATGCTGTGATGATCACCTTTACCTGAAAAACCCCAGATGAGGGTTCTGCCTGCTCACCAAGGCACAACCCTGAGGGTCTATCAGTAAGTAAAGAGAGTTCTGTAAGCCCTCTTGCCCACCTGCAGTCTGATGTGGACCTTACCAGAGCCTGAATCACACCAGGGATTTCCCCAAGTGAGCTCAAATTGTAACTGAGAAGCAACACTGAGAACCATAATCAGTAAAGCCTCTCCTAACATTGAAGAAAGTGCAACCAGTCCTACATATTTAATAATAAAGGAACTACTTCCCCAGCATTTGTGGACTAGACATTGCGGGGGCTAGATGCTTCTCCTAGATTGAATTTAGACACAATTTTTCCATGCCACCTTGGGTAGAAGCTGGTATCCTTCCACCAGTTAGGTCTCCACTAAAGCCATACACATCCCTTCTGCCCAACCTAACACACACTTAAAGAAACAAGGAATCTCTGTATGCAAAATGAAGAAGGTGTTGTAGCTCTGCAGGGGAAAGGCCAGTCTGCTCTTCTTTCTTCTGTTTTTGACACACTGGTGCTGAAGCATTTCAAGTACAGAGTAGGTTTCATTATTTGCACCCTAGTTGCATATACAAATTGTCCTTTTGAGAATCCCCCATCATTACCAAAGCCATATTTGATGTTAATTTAAATCTGGTTCTGCCAGGCACAGGGCTGATGGAGTATGCCTGCAATCTCAGTGGCTGGGGAGGCTGAGGCAGGAAGATCACAAGTTCAAAGGCAGACTCCTAAATTGCTTAGTGAGGCCCTAAGCAATTTAGGAAGAACCTGTCTCATAAAAAATAAAAAGGGCTGAGGATGTGGTTCATTGATTAAGTGCCCCTAAATTCAATCCCTGGTACTCAAAAACAAAAAACAAAACAAAACAAAAAAAAAACCAAGAAAAACAAAATATGGACAGGAGCTGGGAGTATAACTCAGCAGGAGAGTGGTTGCATAGCATGCTTAAGGTCCTGGATTCTCCATCCCCAGTGGGGGGGGGGATAGCATTGAATATTATACAAAAGGCTATTTTGTGCTTTAAATGATGTTTTTGTTGTAGTTTAAATATAGGGATGTATGGCTAGGAATTGAAGTAAATGTTAACCATACAAAGAATGTAATCCTAGAGGCTCATGAGGCTGAGGTAGGAGGATTGCAAGTTCAAAGCCAGCCTCAGCAACTTAGCCAGGCTCTAAACAACTTAGTAAGACCCTGTTTCAAAATAAAAAAAAAAAAAAACAAATGAAAAGGGCTGGGGATGTGGCTTGGTGGTTAAGTGCACCTGATTCAAATTCAATCCCTGGTACCTCCTTGAAATATATATATGCATATATGTGTATATAAATTATTATATTGTGCATGAATAATTTAGATTTGAGTTTGGACTTAAGTAGGCCAGTAGGCATAGAAATGCTAAAAGTAATGATATTTCTAATTTGCTCATAGTTAGTTTTTTTTTTTTAATCTATTTTTTTTTTTTAAGAGAGAGGGACAGTGAGAGACAGAGAAAGAGAGAAACAACTTTATTTAGGTTTTCACATGGCTTTAGTTGCTCCAACACTCAGTTGTGTATGTGGTGCTGGGGTTTGAACCCGGGTCCTCGTGCTTGTCAGGCAAGCGTCGAAACCGCTGAGGCACCGCTCCAGCCCCCCATAGTTAGCATTTTTATATCTGTATTCATCTGATTTCAGAACCCTGCGTGACATGAAAAGGGAAACTAAGACTATATTTTACAGATATGGAAATCAAGACTCTCTAATCTAGTCATTTAAGCTAAGTGAGAGACTGAAATAGGAGTAAAAGTCTAGGTGTTCTGGCTTTTATTTTACCCCATCAATTTTTTTTAAGAGGGAGGAAGAGAGAAAGAATCAATTTTATTTATTTTTTCATCTGGACTTTGTTTCTGACATTTGTTTGTGTATGTGAACCTGGGTCCTTGTGCATGCTAGGCAAGCACTTCAGCCTTGGAGCCACCACTCCAGCACCTTCCCATCAGTTTTTAAAAGCTATTTACAAGTTTTATTGTACTACTTCGACTTTTAAATATATTGAGCATTTCTAAATATCTAAAAGGACTACATATTTCATATAAGAACTTATCTGCTATGCACATGACAATGATAAATAAAATTTCACTTGCAGTAATGGTTATAATCTGAGTTATCTTCTAGAATATGATCATTTTGTCTTCAAACTTTTCCCTCCTCACTTCCTTCTACAGTCCAGTGGACAAGTATAGGCATAGGTAATGCTCAGAGATGGTTAAAAAAAATTTCATACCCAAAAGTCATTTATAAAGGACAAAGTTTCCTATGAATTTCAACACAAAATGTACAAAGTGTGCTGATTTTACTAACTACTTGGTCATACACTGGCAACCTCTTTAACATCTAGAAATCAGATGTTGCAAAATTGGGACTCATTTGTTCATTATGTACACTGTATACACAGCAAAGGCAAAATGCACAAAACATACAGAAAAAACATGTCTGAAAATGTCCAAGTATGAACACACTAATGTATTATCTTTTGCAATTGCCTCCCTCCCACCTCCTCCACATCACTGAACAAATACGGAGGGTACCATCCTGGCTCACAGAGGTGGTTTAACAGTTCCATTCCCCAAAGACAATACTTCATATGAATTTTTGCAAAAAGATACTTGCAAAGTGATATTTTACTACATTTAACACACATTGGGCACTTCTAAACATCTAGACAGACTCAATGTTTCAAGTAAAGACTCAATTCGTCCACTATGTATTCAATGGTCTTGATGTAACAACAGTACTAATTCATAAATGTCTTAAAAATATGAACATTCTGGCTCTTCACCAATCCAGTGCTTTATAATACTCAAATTTTCAAAAGACAATTTTTTTTTAAAGAGAGAGAGGGAGTAAGAGATAGAATCAATTTTATTTAGCTTTTCATTGTTCCAACACTTAGTATGTGTTTCCAGGATTCAAACCCCTGTCCTTGTGCATGCCAGGCAAGTGCCATAACCACTGAGCCACTGCTCCAGCCCCTAGAAGATAATCTTAACTAGGAATTTTAACACAAAGCATACAAAATTTGCTTACTAATTCTATTTTTGTCATACACTGGAAACCTCTTTTAACATCTAGAAAGACTAGATGTAGATTAAGACTCTTTTGTCTGACACAGCAAAGTAAAACAAAATGCATAGATTTTAAGGAACGATGGTTGCTCATCTCATTATAAATATACCAGATGGTGCTCCAGTGAACCCCAGTGCACAATGTGTACTACTCAACAGGGGGTTTGGCTATTCCCCCACAAAACAACATTTCATAAAAATTTTAACAAAAAGATTTACAAAATATGTTCTATTGCACTACTTCTAACATATGTCAGACTTATATCTTTTTTTTTTAAGAGAGAGGGACAGTGAGAGAGAGAGAGAATATCAATTTTTTATTGAGTTTTTCACATGGCTTTCACTGCTCTGACATTTAGTTGTGTACTTGGGTGCTGGGGTTTGAACCCATGTACTCATGCATCCTGGGCAAGTACCGTACCACCAAGCCACTCACTGCTACAGCCCCCAGACATATATCTTTTAACATATCAGACACTTTAGAACATCTAGAAAGACTAGATATTAAAAAAAAAACTACCTAGCATTGTCAACTACACGCACAGTAAGGAATAGAATCCACACACAAAACAATGGTTATAATAGAAAAGATGTCTTATACATCTGATCAGCCTGGCACAGAACCACCTTTTCTTCCTTCCCAGGTCTTCTGCACCATGTCCTCTAACCCAGTAGACAAGCATGGGCCAGCATCCCTCCTGGTGTTGCTTCCAGAGGTGGTTTAACAGCTCCATTTCAAGTCACTTCCAGAACACACTTCTTTTCTAGGTTTTTAAAACAAATGTGCATTTACAAGATGGGAGCTCCAACAGCCAACCTTGGCCATCAGGTCCTTCACATTTTGGGCGGCCAGTGGGCAGCCGCATTAGGGGCTCCATGCTTCTGCAGTGTTAAGGTTGAGACTGCAGCCTATCCCCAGGACCCAGCTCAGCACCCAACTGGGGTGCTGTGTCCCAGAAGGAACAGGCTGTGCTGGTTGCTTACAATGTTCTCTCTGCTCTCTGGCTTTGTTAATTTTTTTGCAGTACTGGGGATGGAACCCAGGGGTGCTTACTGCTGAGCTACATCCCCAGCCCTTTTTATTTTGAGACAGGATTTTACTAAATTGAGGCTGTTCTTGAACTTTCCATCCTCTTCCCTCAGCATCCTGAGTAACTGGGAATTCAGGCATGTGCCACCATACCCAGCCTTGATACTGATATCAGTGCAGATTCTTGTTCCACCAAGAGGAAGAATGAACACTGAAGACACCAAGGCAACCATAGCAAGTGGTTTTATTTGGGAAAGTAAAGTAAGCAGTAAGAATAAAGAAGCTTATCTAAGAAAAGGATAGGAAGAGCAGACTACTCCAGAGGAGGAAAAGGTCGCCTTGGAGCCAAGGGCCCACCTGCTAACATGGAGTCTGTCTTTTTATCCCATCCAGAGGACCCTTCCCCCTTAGCCACTTTCCATAGGCCCTTTCTAGGTACAGCTCAAACAAAGAAGGCACATTGACCACAGGTTAGGAAGGTGGATGCATGTCTATGACCTTGGCTCATACACTGAGTGTATTTGATGTTGAGTAATTATGGGATAGCTGTTTCCCAACCTTGTCTATACACTAAAAGCGTAACATAGTTCACCGGAAGTCTCCTTGAAGGAGCCTGACAGTAGCCATCCTTGGCTCTGCTTCAATAAACACCTTTGTTAGCAGATGCCTGCTTTAGAGCCACCATCAGCCAATTTCCTTATCAACCCTTATCATTCCATCTACACTGGCGGCCTGACTTTGTTTTCCTGTCTCAGTCTGATTTATGATTTGATGTTTCACACTCACATAATCTGCTAGCAGATTGAAAAGGGTAGAAGCTGTTGTGATGATGCACACTTTGCAGTCCCAGCTACTTGGAAGCTGAGGCAAGAGGCTTGCTTGAACCTAAGAGTTTGGATCCAGCCTGGGGAAGACAACAAGACCCTATCTCTAAGAAGATAGAAAGAGGAGTTCTTATCCTCAAATACAGCCATATGGGGATTGGATTCAATATATACATTTTGGGGAAAACACAATTCAATCCATAACAGGAAGACACAAAGAAATTGTCCAAGGTGTAGTGGTAAAAGACTGTAATCCCATTGATTTGGGAGGCTGGGGCAGGAGGATCAAAAATTTGAGGCCAATCTCAGCAACTTAGCCAGGCCCTGAGCAAATTATTGAGACCCTGCCTCAAAGATAAAAAAATAAAATAAAATAAAAAGGGCTAAGGATGTGACTCAGTGGTTAAGCAGACTTGGGTTCACTCCCCAGCCTCCAGAACCAAAAGAAGAAAGGAAAGGAAAGGAGAGGAGAGGAGAGAGGAGGGGAGGGGAGTGGAACGGAGGAGAGAAGAGGAAAAAGGAAAGGAAAGAAAAAGAAGGAAGGAAGAAAGGAAGGAAAGAACTAGATATAAGCATTTTTTTTTCTTCAGGCTTCCAACTAAATAGTAACTAAGTACATGGCTTCCATGTGCAGAGAGTAGGATGAAAAACATCTGCCTGGCTTCTGTAACCCAAAGTGTCCCAATATGATTTCTTTTTCTATGTATTCTTCATAGCCTATTTCTTTTTTCCTCTTCCCTGAGTTGGTAGTTTACCACCTGTGTGAAAAGAACACACTTTTACACCATTTTTCAGGGCAAAGAATACTTCCGGTAATATGCAGAGTGAGCCAATGTGAGGAGGGTGGGGTAGGGTGTGTTCTTGTTTTATGGGATTACTTTATGTTAATTACTTTGGGCCTTGTGGTCAATAGATAATGAGAGATCTCAGGTGAGAAGGCAGGAATTAAATAGGCTCCCCACCTAAAAATCCTGAGATTCTTCCATAAAAATTCTTATAGCATTATAGAAGTTGAGCCTGCTTCTATAATTGTTGTCATAAGGAGACACTGTCTGGAGATACCACCCCATTCTGCAAGGCTACATCCAGTGACTTAGAACCTGTCCCTGCCTTTTTTAGTCTTGTGATCTTTAGGGTGGAAGACAGGTGTGTCACTCAGTATGTACTGAGCACAGGATTCTCTCTGAAGATATAAAGGATGATAAGAAGACAGAAGAAAGAGTAACGCGCTGTCATAAACTATAATCAACCTAAAGTTGATGATTGTTTAGTTGCTAACTATAAAAACTCAAAAAATACCTATACTTTACCATAAAAGTAAAGAATAAAGCACAGTTGCATCTTCTGTATGTGGATATAGGTAGCATTGACTAAACAGAAAGAGGGAGTGCTGTATGCTAGAATTTTCTGTGGTGTTAGAACTATTTTCCATGCTATGCACTATGGTAGGCACTAGATTGATGTGGCCACTGAGCAGTTAGTTTGATTAGAAAATTAACAGAAATACTTAACCACTTAGCCATATCCCCAACCCTTTTTGTATTTTATTTTGAGACAGGGTCTTGCTAAGTTACTTAGGACCTCGCTAAATTGCTACTTTTTTTTTTTTTTTTAAGAGAGAACAGTGAGAGAGAGAGACAGACAGACAGACAGAATCAATTTTATTTAGTTTTTCATGTGGCATTCACGTACACTCAGTTGTGCACGTGGTTCTGGGGTCTGAACCCGTGTACCGGAACATGCCAGGCAAGTGCCATAACCACAGAGACACAGCTATAGCCCCACTGAGGTTGGTTTGAACTTGCAATCCTCCTGCCTTAGCCTCCTGGGCTGCTGGAATTCCAGGTGTACGCCACCATGCCCAGCTAAAATTTTATTTTTATGTAATCTTAATTTTACTAAGTTTAAATAGTTTAGTAGCTATTTAAGCTAAAAAGCTTTAAGTAAAACTGCTATTTGAATAATATGATATTCCATTTAATATTGATAGGCTGAATGTACCTCTAACTTTTCTTTTAATCCAATTAATGATTAGGAGGATTTCAAAAGATGAAATAGAAAAGGAGAAGATGGGGAATAATAAGCATAGTCAACATATACTGCATTTGTTATAATACCAGGCACTTATTTTAACACTTAAAGGTATTTGGTATGGTCATTGCAACAATAATAAGTGCTGTTATTAGTAAGTACTATTATTATCACTGTTTTACAGGTGAAAAAAACTGAGGCAGGGGCTGGTGCAGTGTCTCAGCAGTTACAGCCCTTGCCTGTCATGCGCCAGGATGCGGGCGGGCTCAAACCCCAGCACCACCATACACAATGAAGTGTTGGAGCAACAAAAGCCACATGAAAAACTGATAAAATTGATTCTCTCTTTCTCTCTCTCTGCCTCTTTAAGAGAAAGCAAAACCTGAAACTGAGGTATATAGTAGAATTGTTACTTGTCGCATTTACACTACATGGATTCAGGAATGAGGTGGCAGTGGAGTCGCTGGGGCCATGGTTCCCAAACTCTATACCAAGGTGCAAACTGGCAGGGGTACAACAGGATATTTTTATTTGTTTATTTTGTTGAGACCAGAATCTTGCTATGTTGCCCAGGTTGATATCAAATTCCTAGGCTCAAGTGATTCTCCCACTCAACCTCCTATGTTGTTGGAGTGCAGACCTACACACCATACCTGCATATACATACATATGTACACACATGCACACCTTATGTATGTATATACATACATATATATATAAGTGTATCTGTTATAATATATATGTGTATGTATATGTATATATACATATATACTTATTTATTTATATTTTTAATGCAATACTAAGGATTGAACCCAAGGCCCTTTGAATGCTAGGCAAGTTCTCTACCACTGAGTTACATCCCTGGAACTTTTTAAATTTTTTATTTTGAAACAGGGTCTTGCAAAATTATATAGGCTGACCTTGAACTTGCAATCCTTGTGCCTCAGCCTCCTGAGTTGCCGGGATTCCAAGAGCGTGCCACTGCACCAAGCTATTGAGTAGTTTTTGCACACTGAATTGTTAGCTTGATCAAAGTCATTCATAGTTTGAACATTAGATTGTGCTATGTTGCTTTTGGTGACAAATGTCTTTGCAAAGTTAGTTTTAGGAGATCCCCCTGATAAAAATTAAGTATTATTCAAAAAATCTACATGAAATGAAGAAAATGAAGGTAGCAGTGTGGGATTCTAATGTTTTAGAAGCTGTACGGTACCCAACAGGTGCGCATATCCCGTTAGTAACTATTTGTGGTTATTTCAGAATAAAAGAAAAAATTTGTGTGTATTGTTTTTCAAATGGCTACTAAATCATTATGAACCAACTACTCAAAAATCAAAGCTAGAGGGAAAAAAAGGCAAAGAAAGGTGTTAGGTATTTCTTTTGATCTAGAGGTGCCGTGAAAACATTGTTGAGATACTAAGTATGCCATGAACTGAGAAATGAGAGACTCTGGACTTGGTTGTTGAAAACAGATCAAAAGGTCATACAGTAAAAGTACGGGGATTTGGTTTGAGATGGCCTAATCAGTAATAATAGATATTTAATAGGCAGTTCACATATTTGGCCACCCAGTGTCTACGTTCCTGGCACAGCAGATACAAAATCCTCGAATCTGTACACTGTAGTGGCTAAAAATCTCTTGAGGAGCCAGGCGCGATGGCACATGCCAGTAATCCCAGCAACTTGGGAGGCTGAGGCAGGAGGATCACAAGTTCAAAGCTAGCCTCAGCAACTTAGTGAGGCCCTAAGCAATTTAGTGAAACCCTGTCTCAAAATAAAAAATAAAATGGGCTGGAGATGTGGTTCACTGGTTAAGTGCAGCTGGGTTCAATCCCTGTTACAAAAAAAAAATAAAATCTGTGAGGAAAGCAGTAAGAGATGTAAAGATGGTTTGACAAGGACAGGGACAGCACAGGACCCCAGAAAGGATCTAATATAACCCAAAGCTGTATACTTTTGTTTGATAGACACAAAAGGAAGATGTGATATGAGGCCTACTAGGCCTTATAGGGCAAACTCTTAGGGACATTGGTGAATCCAGGATTTTAAAAAATTAGGGTCCAGATGATGATTATTATTTTTTTTATAAGACCCACATCTTTATTATTTTATTTTATTTTTATTTAATTTTATTTTTGAACAACCTTACAAGATTTTAACAAAATAATATAAAATGTGTATAAAGTGTGTAAATATTCTGGATATTGCAATTATCCCCAGGAGTGCCCCCCCCCCAATTACCCTCCCTTATCCCTCCCTTCCCTTTCCCTTTATAACTCTAAAAAAAGGTATTAGATTGTAAAGCATTACATCTTAGGGTCCAGATGATTATGTAAGTGGTTGGGTGCTCTACACAAATCAGAGTAAAGTGTAGGAACTTTGGCTGCAGCTCAGGGAGTTCTTGCCTAGCATGTTCGAGGAGGCTCTGACTTTGCAAAAGAGAGAAAAACAACAACAACAACAACACACTGTGAGAGTTCTGAAGGTTATGTTGCCCAAGATGCTGTCTGGTAAGCCGTCTTTGCCTGCCACGTAATGGTACAGTTCTTCTTTTCTTTTGTGGTCTGGGAATCAATCCCAGGTCCTCACATGTGCCAGGAGTGTTCTACCACTGTGCTATACAGCCAACTGTTTTTTGTTTTATTGTGAGGCAGGGTCTCACTAAGTTGCCCACGCTGGCCTCAAACTTGTGATCCTCCCACTTGTCTCCTGAGAAGCTGGAATTACAGGTGTACACCACTGTGTCCAACGATAACATTTTATCTCTTTGGTAAAATGTAAACCAAACTGTTCTCATATGTTTCTGGAGAAATTACAGAAAGTTGAATCTTGATCCTCTCCTTTCCATTTGTAAGTAAATGACAGATCATCTTTTTGTGATTCATTTTATTTTATTTTGTTTTTAGAGAGGGAGAGAGAGAGAAAAAAATCAATTTTATTCAGTTTTCATCTGGCCTTTGTTGCTCCGACACGTCGTTGTATATGTGGCGCTGGGGCTTGAACCTACGTACTTGTGCACTCAAGGCAAGCACTGCAACTGCTGAGCCACAGCTCCAGCACCTTTTTGTGATTTTTAAAAATTTTTATTTTTTATGATACCTGGCTTCAATCATTGAGTTACATCCCCAGCGCTTTTTCATTTATTTTTACTTTGAGACATAGTTTCCCTAAATTGCCCAGGCTGGCCTCAAACTTTTGATCCTCCTACTTCAGCCTCTGGAGTAACTGAGATTTTAGGTATGTTCAGCACATTAGGCTTTGTGATTTAAATACGATTAATTTGAGGATTGTGGTGGTGCACACCTATAATCCAGTAATTTAGGAGGGTGAGGAAGGAGGATGCAAGTTTGAGGCCAGCCTCAGTAATATAGAGAGGCCCTAAGGAATTTAATGAAACCCTATCTCCAAGCAAAAAATAAAAAGGGCTGATGATGTAGCTCAGTGGTTAAGTTCCTCTGGATTCAATTCCCAGTAACAAAAAATAAAAAAAAATACACTTATTTTAGATAAGAGTCCAATAAAATTAATTGATTAGGTCTGAACTTCCTTAGATATAATCATGTACTAATCTTATCTTTCATGTAAATTGGATTAAATTTGGAGAATTTAAAAAAATCTTTTCAGTAACCAAATATTGATAGATATTTCCTTGGGCTGATTTTTACTTATGACTGGTCTCCCCTGTTTGAAATAATGCTTTCAATGTTCCAAATCTTCATAGTCTTGTTATAAAAGCAAAATTTACTTTCAAATCATACTGCTTTTTTCCCTTGCTAAAATTACCAGATGAATAAGGATAGTAATACTAGCAATAATAATGCAATAACAATAACTGCCAGGCACAGTAATTCCAGCGACTCAAGCAGGGGGATCACAAATTCAAGGCCAACTTAAACAATGTAGTGAATTTATGTCTCAAAATTTAATTTTTTTTTAAAAGACTGAGGATGGCTGGCGTGGTGGTGCATACATGTAATCCCAGCAACCCAAGAGACTGAGGTAGGAGTATCACAAGTTCATAGCCTGCTTCAGCAACTTAGTGAGGTTCTAAGGTACTTAGTGAGACCCTGTCTCAAAGTCAAAAATAAAAAGGGCTGGAGATGTAGCTCAGTGGTTAAGCATCCCCGGGCTAAATCCCTGTTACAAAAAAAAAAAAACAAAAAACTGAGGATGTATCTCAATGGTAACATACCCCTAGGTTCAATCCCCTAAACCAAAATAATAATAATAGTAATTAATAATTATATTAGTGGTAATTAAAATAATTATGATGATGACAGAATAAACCACTTACTTGGCATTGCGCCCGGTTCTTTACATATACTGATCTTTCTTTGTAGATATTATTTTTACTGTTGTTTCAACAGCACTAAGGCTGTTCTGGTGCATGGTTGATGTTCAATAAATACTTGCCAAACTGAGGACTGGAGTGGTGGCTCAGTGGTAGAGCATTTCCTTGGCATGCCTAAGGACCCAGGCTCAAACCCCAGCACCACAAAAAACAGATGAAAGAATAGATAAAACTGATTCTTAATTAAGTGAATGAGGAAAAACTGGATGAGGAAAAACATGATGGGAAAACAGTTACTTGAGCAACTGTGGTGGGTAAGATGGCAAACAGGAAAGATTAGAGATCAGGAAACAGAAAAAGTGGAGGATTCCAATAGCTAAGCAAGGGCTGTTGAGATGGAAGGTTGGTTAAACTTGTAAGAGTGGGAGAAAGAAAAACTGAATCCTATTTATTTATTTATTGTACCAGGGACTGAATCCAGGGACGCTTAACCACTGAGTCACACCCTCAACCCTTTTTTATATTTTGTTTTGAGATAGGTTCTCGCTAAGTTATTTAGAGCCTTGCTAAATTGCTGAGGCTGACTTTGAACTTGCAGTCCCTCTTGTTGCAGCCTCCGGAGCCTCTGGGATCATAGGTGTGTATTTACACACCTGGCTAAATAGCTGCATTCTTACAAAGATGTTATACTGCGTTGTTCTTTTGCAGAGATTTTCATGTAGGAAGGACTCCTTGTCTAACTATCCTAATTGGATAGCTTGGATCCAATACTGTGCATCCACCACACTGTGGCCATCCTGTGTGCATCTAGGATCCAACAATTCTTGCCCTAGAACTTTTTCTTTTTCCCATTGAGGCCTGCATGTGTTTCCCCAACCTCTGCAACCTCCAAGTCAGCACTGTTGTTCTGGCAACCCTGCTTCCCTTGTTCAGGAAGCAACTCAGACTCTGGCTCACTTTATTTGATTCTGGGGTTTTACGATCTGAGGACTGAAATTTTCTCTTTTTAAAATCTCTCAGGGCTTACTGTAGACACCGCCCAGAATGGAATGGAAGGTAGACAGTTCACTTAGGCCTGTTCTGGGGAACACCCCAGCCTTGAGAACCGGAATGGGTTCAGGGAGGGTGGATACTTCCAGCAGCAGAGGGACCAGCTTAGGAAAGAACTCTGATTAGGTTTACAGCCCAGCCTCGAGCCATTGAATCAGGGTGTGTGTCGCCATGGCGACAGGGCGGGCCCGCGTGCTCGGCTGCCATTGGCTGGGGACTCCCGGGCTGGGGCTATAAGTCGGCGCCCGGTGAACAGTGCTCTAACCGTGCGGACCAGACCCAGCGACCCCGAAGGCGACCGGAGCAGATCGCAGCAAAAACTAGCAGGATCACTGGAAGGGCGTCGGCAGCACCATGGAGAACGAGTGAGGCGGGCACCAGGCCCGGGGACCCCGGAGGCCCCAGCGAGGGGAAATGGCTGTCACCCAGACCTGGGAACTTGGCACCCTGGGCCGGGAGGTGGCCCGGAGAGGAAGCGAGTGCTTTGGTGATGCAGAGAGGCCTGGCACGAAGCCGCGTGTCAGGGTCAGGGCAACAGAACAGTGAGGCAGCTGGAGCCGCCGCGCGCGGGAATCGAGCTGGGTAGCGCCGCCAGAGCAGGAAGGGGACAGATTAGTGTAGTGTGGCTACTCCTCAAAGGGACTGTGTGTGCCCGTGTGTGTGTGCGCTAGGGGTGCAAGTGGAGAGGGAAGAATACCCCCCTCCCATACCAGGAAAGAGGTCTCCCACTCCACATGCTCTTCAGATTCCTGTTCTAGGGTCTAGGTAGAGCCACGAGGTGCTTTCAGAGCGCAAATCCAGAGCTTCTGATTTAGGGGAAAGAATGTTCTCCTCCCTTGCCATCTCCTCCCTTCCCTCCAAATTGGAGGTCCGATTAACCAGTCGTGAATGGGGTGTTCAAGGAGAGAAGGAAATGTTTATTCATTGAGTTGAGCAACAGGCAACTTCCCGGCGCTCCCCACACTTGAAAAACCCTTCACTCCTCTGGTCCTGGAATTCCCAGTTCAAGTCACCAACATAGTATTAGGGATCACAGTGGCTTTGGATAACCAGGAATCCAGGGTATTCTTGGGGAATCAAATAGTGAATGAGGAAGTCCTATGAGCTGTGGCTGGGACATGCAGGGTGGCCACTGCTTCATCCTTATTTCATTTCCTTTTTAGCACCTCTTGGGGATGCTGTTTGATTAATTTCTTGCTGACTTCATTCCTTTTTACATTACCTTATAGCTGTATTGCCTCAACCACCACCCAGCCATTTCCCTTAGGATAGCCTGGTGTATTGTCATGTCTGATTTCCTAGCCTCTGATTTGTTTGTTTGTTTGTTTGTTTGTTTTTGAGATGGGGTCTTGCTGTGTTGCCCAGGCTGATCCCCAAGCAATCCTCCCAACTCAGCCTCCCGAGAACCTGAGATAATGTGTGGACACTGAGGCACCCAACTCCTTGGCTCTGATTTTATTTTTAATATTTATTTATTTATGTTGGTACCAGGGATTGAACCCAGGTGCACTTAACCACTGAGCCACATCCCCAGCCCTTTTTATTTTTTACTTTGAGACAGGGTATCACTAAGTTACTTGGACTTGCTAAGTTGTTGAGACTGGCTTTGAACCTGAAATCCTCCTGCCTCCACCTCCAAGCCTTTGAGTATACAGGCGTGCACCACTGCACCTGGTTTTGGCTCTCTTTTTCTTCTAGAGGCTTGCTTAGTTGTGTTCAACATTTTTCTACTTCAGTTTTACTTCTGAGAACAATCTTTGATCTTTTAAGATTGGTGTGATGGGTTGGACTTGGAACTGTGAGGAAATTTCTGGATTGATTTTTGCTGGCAGTGTAGGAGTTCTGGGCAAGTGTATGTATGCCCTTTGGTCCCTGAAGGGTAGTGTGAAGGGAAGATGGGAGTAGGCCAGGAAGGGGAAGAGGGGCAGGAGGAGAGCACAGATAGGAAGAAAGCAGGAGAAAGCTTCAAATGCTACATTCCCAACCCCTTTTTATTTTTTATTTTGAATGTGTCCTACTAAATTGTTGAGGCTGAACTTAAACTTAAGATCCCCCTGCCACAACCTCCCCAGTTGCTGGGATTGCAGGAGTATACCACCATGCCTGGCTTGGAATCTGTATTTTTAATAAGTTGCTGAGAATTATACAGTCGATTCTAATTTAGCCTTTGACAATCAATGTTGTGGATTGGGTCTGCTTTTTTGCAATAATTTAGTGTCTAATCTTGGATATCTTTGCAATTCCATGTGATAGGTATATATGCGGGCCTGGGAATCCCGGAAATAATGATCCAGGGGAGCTAAAAATGGTGTATGGACTTCCAGGTGTACTCCCATTGCTTTTTTTAAGAAAGAGAGGGAGAGAGTGAGATCCCATTGCTTTTTTTGATTAATTAAAAAAATTTAGCCCCAAAGCCAGGGGTAGTGGTGTGTGCCCATAGTTCTCTTCTATTTGTAAGGCTGAGGTGAGAGGATCTCCTGAGTGTGGGAATTTAAGACTAGCTTATACAATGTAGCACGGCCCTATCTCAAACAAGCAAAAGCAAAAACAAAAACAAAAGGAGAACGAGAGCATGACAGCCCAGTGGTAGACCACCTACCTAGCGTCTTGGAGGCCTTGGACATGATTCCCAATACTGAAAAAAAAAAAAAAGGAAAAGAAAAAAATTTCAGTCCTTAGCATTTTGACTAAGGAAGGACCTAGAGGATGACAATCCAAAAGGAAATTTGGCTTATTTCTGCTTTCAAGGTAGTTTGTCTTAATTATGTTTTGAGTGTCTGGGGATAGGTAGGGTACTAAGGAAGATCGTATTAGGTCTGTCACTGCCCTCAGTAAGAGCTAATTCCCTTGTTGAGTGCTTACCTTAGCCTTACTTACTTAGATTTGATTATTTCATTGCTCTTCTGGACTCTGTGGTTCCTTTCTTTAAATCTGCCACAAGGGAGGCTGAAGTGGTGGCTCAGTGGTTGTGGCACTTGCCTGGCATGTGCAAGGACACGGATTCGTACCATAGCACCACATACACAACAGAGTATCAGAGCAATGAAAGCTACATGAAAAACTAAATGAAATTGATTCTTTCTAACTGTCCCTCTTGCTCTTAAAAAAAATCTGTCTGTCATAAGGGAGAGGTAGGAAACCTGCCAGTGCTGGGGGTGTAGTTCAGTGGTAGAATGCTTGCCTAGCATGTGAAAGGTCCTAGGTTTTGACTCCAAGACTGAAAAATAAAAAAAAAAACCAAACAGAATTGCTACTATTAACAGTATTGGAGTTGAGGCTGTTAGTGGAAATATGTTCATTAACTTTTGCCAGGCTCTATGATGGAAGGAGTTACATGTTAGACATTCAGTGGACCTGATTGAAAAGAGGGGTGATGAGGTGGGTAAGCATAGTATGGCTCCTTCTGGACCAACTTCTCTGTCCCTGATGCCCCAGTACACCTGCCAAGCTTTTTTGCACTGAAGGTCATTTGTCTATGATGCCTTTGAAATGGGAGATGAGTTTACTTATTTACTTTATTTCCGTTTTATTCTCTAGATTCACATATGAAGATTATCAGAACACTGCAAAATGGCTTCTCTCTAACACCACGCACCGACCTCAAGTGGCAGTGATCTGTGGTTCTGGATTAGGAGGTCTCACTGATAAATTAACTCAGGCCCAGGTCTTTGACTACAGTGAGATACCCAACTTTCCCCAAAGCACAGGTACTGGCAAGGGGATGTGGGGGATGGAACTGAGGGATATTGACAGGAGTCTGTGGAACTCAATTAGGGAGACCAATGTGTCAACTCCTGGACCTATCGTTTGACCAAAAACAAATATAGTAAGAAAGGTAAAAAAAAAAAAAAAAAAAAAGACTACCATGAATCAGAATGACTTTATAAGGAAATGCCCCTCATAGAAATGCCATAATAGGGCATGTGTGTGTCACTGGGACTATAATGACATCTTTCCTGTGCTTCACTGACTCAGCTCCTTAAAGTTCTGTAACACCTCTCCCCACACGTGCCTCCTCCTCTACACTATCATCAGCATGTGTACACACACCCCACCAGCCTGCAGCTAAATGGAAACAATGTCTGTAGAGGAGATCAGGCCTCTGTCCCATGTCTTCCTGCCATTTCTCCAATTCTAGCTCCAGGCCCAGGATGAAACAAATGGACCATGTTCTTATAGATAGATAATACATGAATGTACAAGATGTGATTCACAGCCATCTTTTGGAAAGGGATGGAGATGGATGTTCCCCACTCATAATGCAACTGTAAGAGATCTGAAGATAGCATGTTCAGCATTCTTAGACCACCAGAAAGCTCTGAGGCTAAGACTTAGAAAAGGGCCAGGTGAAACAGGGGCAAATAAAGGACAAGGGTAATTTATTTGGTTTACTTATTCTCAAATAACTAACTTCCCTTGGTTTATTTATTAATGTTTTCGTTTTCTACCTCCTTTTTTTTCCCTAGAGAGTTAAGACTTT
The DNA here is from genome assembly GCA_004027875.1 of Aplodontia rufa. NCBI lineage: Eukaryota > Metazoa > Chordata > Mammalia > Rodentia > Aplodontiidae > Aplodontia > Aplodontia rufa. Next base: position 56,189 of record PVKS010006460.1, read on the forward strand.
TGTACTTAAAAACCCTTTGAAACAAACTAGGAGACCAGAGCTGAAAGGTGTAGGAATGAGGGTTGGAAAGGAAATAATAAAAAGAAAGAGGAAGGGCATAGTTCTCAAAGGGAGATAGTAGTGATGTTGGCTCCATCTGCCACTCCAGTGAGCAGGGCACTGCACTAAGTGGTAAGTTTTTTTTTTTTTTTTTTTAATCAACTTATTTATTTTTTATACTCTACTTGGGTTTTATTTATTTATTTATTTATTTATTTCAGGGCTGAGGATCGAACTCAGGGCTTTGCGCGTGCTAGGCAAGCGCTCTGCCACTGAGCTAAATCCCCAGCCCCTATTTATTTATTTTAAAAGAGAGGTGGACAGCAAGCGAGAGAGAGAGAGAGAGAGAGACAGAATGAATTTTTTTATTTAGTTTTTCATGTGGCTTTCGTTGCTCAGAGACTCTGTTGTGTACGTGGTGCTGGGGTTTAAACTCGCATACTTTTGCATGCCAGGCAAGCACCGTAACTGCCAAGCCATCGCTCCAGCCCCCACTTGGGTTTTATTAATGGTGTCAACTTTTTTCTCACTACCAATTTTTAAAAATAAGTTCTGTCTGAGTAGCTCTTAACACTTCTTCTTGATTCTGGTCCCTCTCCCAGACCATCCATTCTCTAAAGGGTAAGTTGGCCATGCATTAGAGAAGACTGTCAGAAGAGGGAAATGGTGATATGGTTGTGTCTATGGGGAGTTATCTGCACTCCAGTTCCAATATATCCCTACATTGGCATGCATTCCCACAGGACCATTCTATGGGTCATAAGGAATATTTGCATGGATTCAAATTTAGCTCCTTTTCCCCCTTTTTCAGTATACTTAGGAATATACACATGCATGCACACACACACACAAACACGTACACATATGTAAATTATTTTACTTTTTGTAGTGCTGGGGATTAAACCCAGGACCTCAAGTATGTTAGGCAAGTGCTCTTCCACTGAGCTATGTCTTTTGCCCTTTTGATTTTTAGATTTTTTTATGTTTTTTTTTTTTAAAGAGAGAGAGAGGGACAGTAAAAGAGAAAGAATCAAATTTTTTTAAATTTAGCTTTTCATCTGGTTTTCATTGCTCCAACACTTTATTGTGTACATGGTGCTGTGGTTTGAACTTACGTCCTCATGCATGCCAGGCAAGCACTGTAACCACTACTGCTCCAGCCCCCTTTTTTATTTTTTATTTTGATTCAGAGTTTCACTAAGTTGCCCAGGCTGGCCTCAAATTGGCAATCCTACCTCAGCCTCCCAAGTAGCTGGGATTACAGGCCTGCATCACCATGTCTGGGTTCATTTTAATAATTTAAAAAATTTTGGATAAAGTCAATAATTACTTCATTCATTATTACTAATCTTATTTTTTTACTCACTTTTACTTTCTTGCAGTATGACTTTCTTATTCCCAGAGGTACTCTGCCACTAAGCAACACCCCCCTACCTTGGTGGTTTTTGAGACAGGGTGTCTCTAAATTGCTCATATTGGCCTTAAACTTATGATCCTCCTATCAGCCTCCTGAGTCGTTTGGGATTATAGAAATACACCACCACACTGGCTGAAATCACTTTAAAAAGCCTTTCCCTCTTTTTTCATATATTGATATTGAACATCCTTTCCCCCACAGTTACCTTTGTATGATTTTGATTGTCTCTCCATCAGACTTAATATTTTTTGTTTGATTATAACCTTACATGTTAAGCACAGGGAGCGAGTGGCTCTTAGTAGGTCCCAAAGGTGCCATATTATATGAAAGCATAATCCTGTCCCTTTTCCTTTGTTTTGTACACAGTGCCAGGTCATGCTGGTCGACTGGTGTTTGGGTTCCTGAATGGCAAGGCCTGTGTGATGATGCAGGGCAGGTTCCACATGTATGAAGGCTACCCGCTCTGGAAGGTAAATAAGGGTAGAGGCCTGGTTGGATCTGCAAGAAGAAGTAGGAGAAAACTACTCTATTTTACTGCTTAGTTCTTTGGGTTAGGTAGACTTTTGGTCACCCCCCCCAACTTTTTTTTCTTTTGTCTTTTGTAATATTATGCACATCTGATAGGTAGATTGGGAAATTTTGAAAAAACTTTTTCTAACCTTTTCTTCTAAGGTGACATTCCCTGTGAGGGTTTTCCGGCT
>PVKS010006460.1:58445-78447 GCA_004027875.1 Aplodontia rufa
ACAGTGAGTGAGACAGAGAAAGAGAGAAACAATTTTATTTAAATTTTCACATAGCCTTAGTTGCTCCAACACTCAGTTGTGTACATGGTGCTGGGGTTTGAACTCGGGTCCTCGTGCTTGCCAGGCAAGCGCCGAAACCGCTGAGCCACCGCTCCAGCCCCTAACCCACTCCTTTGTTTCTAGAAGGATAGGGTACGGGACTTGTCTAAGACTTGAGAGTCCATTTATCTGAGATTATACAACTTATACCCTAGGTTTGGAGTTCGTTTCCCTGCCATGTCTGATGCATATGACCGGAACATGAGGGAGAAGGCTCTCAGTACCTGGAAACAGATGGGGGAGAAGCGAGAGCTACAGGAAGGCACCTATGTGATGTTGGCAGGCCCCAATTTTGAGACTATAGCAGAGTGTCGTTTGCTGCAGAAACTGGGGGCAGATGCTGTTGGTGAGAAGGGGAATTTGGTAGGGGGCTTGAGGGAGGGGTCTGGTAAAATAGCAATGGGGAGGAGTAGATAAACACTTTAGTTGGAGCAAGAGGATCCTATTTAAAGGAAGGCTGAATTCAGCTGACTTCTGGGAATACAGTGAGGAGGTTAGATTTTATAGCACAACAAACTTCCCCTCTCTGAGCACCAAGGACTTACCTGCTTCAGTGTTAATCATCTACTCATGATTTGATTATTTCTAAGAATCATGCTAATAAATATCAATAAAGACACCATCTGTAACTTGGATTGGAAGGGGGACCTCTGTGTTATTCCTGACTTCAAAGTTAGCATAAACACACAGAAATAACACATTGCTTTGGCAATATTTTCTTTTCTTTTTTTGAACCAGGGATTGAACCCAGAGGTGCTTAACTATTGAGTAATATCCCCAGCCCTTTTTATATTTATTGTGAGACAGGATCTTGCTAAGTTGTTCAGACTGATTTTGAACTTGGGATCCTCCTGCCTCCGCCTCCTGAGCAGCTGGGATTATAGGTATGCATCACTGCACCCTGCTGCATTGACAATATTTATAAGAATTTCTAAGTCCCTCTGTGGCCCCACTAAGCAATATTGGACAAAATTAGCCCAAAACTGATCTAGCTGCTTCTTTGGATGCTTGATTTTTAAATTTTCAATGAGGTTAAGAATGATAGTCTAAAGGGTAAAGAAGAGTCATTTGTGGGTCCTAAACCATTGATTTTCTTTCTTTCTTTCTTTCTTTTTCCAAATCAGGCATGAGCACAGTACCAGAAGTTATAGTTGCACGGCACTGTGGACTTAGAGTCTTTGGCTTCTCGCTTATCACTAACAAGGTCATCATGGATTATGAAAACCTGGAGAAGGCCAATCATGAGGAAGTATTAGAGGCTGGAAAACAGGCTGCACAGAAACTGGAACAGTTTGTCTCCGCTCTTATGGCCAGCATTCCACCTGCAAGCAATGCCAGTTGACCAGCCCTGGAGTAGTCCACCCCCTAATGGGATTCAAATAACTATTGCCTACTTTGGCCCTTTGCTGGGGTCATGTGCCTCTACCCTTAGTAGCAGAAGTGAAAGGAAAGGAAGATTCCTATCCACCTTCCCCACTCTCTCCTGCCACACCCTTCTGGTATCAGGTCCTCTTGCTCATCTTCACAAAGCACTATCCACTCCATTCTTCTATATGAGCCAGAACCCATGCTCTGTCACACCTGAGGATAAACTCATGATTTGATGTAGGTCTTTGACATCACATAATAGCTGCTACTAGCTTTGTGAGATAATCTCACATCCCTGGGGGCTCAGTTCTGCCTCACCCTAAAGCACTGGAGACCAAACAAGGACGAGACTAATATCTCCTGGACTTTATTCAATACCATAATGTTTTGAAAATAAAGAGAGATGAAATAATTTCTTCATTTTTTGGTGCAATTTGGAATGAGGCTGGGACACAGGCCAACACTGACATGAAAGGCTGAGACCACATGTCTTGTGTGACTGCTTCTCCGACAAGCATCTGAGAATGGGGATGAGGTGGTGTGTGAGCAGCAAAGGATGAAGGAAAAAAGCAAAATGATGAAAGAGCTTATGAGACAAGGAAGGGCTAACTTCTGGCACTTGATGACCACATCTTCAGACCAGTCTTTACCTCTGTCCTTTGTCTTCTGATTGTTTCACTCTGTCTACCCTCGTTTATATCTGAATTTATTCACTGGCTTTTGTTCCTTACTTGCCACTTCCTTATCGATTCTCTTAATTATCTTTGTCTTGCATTACTCCTCTCCCCTACTCTCTCATTCTGCAGCCATACTCCATCACTCCAGTCCGACAATGTAGAGCCAGGTGTCCTTTTGTCTGCTGCCAGCGGCCCCACTGCTGAATAGATTCCTGAGAGTCCAGGCCAACCTACATTAGTTCATATTCAGCTTCTTTGAGCACCTTCCCTCCTACTGCTTGCTTTCTGGGCTGCAATCCTTTCATTTCTGCTTTACCTCTCTGTGACACCGTGTTTAGACATTGCTCTTTGTTCTACTATTAGTTGCTTATCAACTTGCATTCAACTAACTGGCATGACTCGAAACCACACTACCCTCACAGGTTTATGTGCCTTTTAAGAAAGGACGGTACTTGCTGGGCATGGTGGCATGTGCCTGTAATCCCAGCAACTCAGTAGGATGAAGCAGGAGAATTTCAAGTTTGAGACCGACCTCAGTACGTTAGTGAGAGCCTGTTTCAATTTAAAAAATTAAAGATGTCTCAATTTAAAAAAATTAAAGAAAAAAAAAAAAAAGGACCAGAGGTGTGTTTCAGTGGTAAAATGGCCCTGCATTCAATTCCCAGTACTGAAGAAAAAAAAAAAAAAAGACTTTATTCTCTAATAGTGATGACATTTCAGTTGTTAGTGGTATAATAGGAAGAGGTATTTGGAACAGGAAGCTTTTGAGAGCTCTTTCAAGTAATCCTTTGTTGGTAACTGACCATTTTAGCTGAGAGTAACCCCCCCCCAAAAAAAAAAACGCTTCCTGGAATGACCCTGATGCTACTTTTCTTCTCATCTTTACACCACCCACCACCAATATCCTCCCGGGACCTTTAATCAAGATACAAGTATCTATTGTTTCTGAGAGCTGGTTTAGAGGGAAGTTCTTTAGATAAATACACAACTAATAACTTGTTCATTTCATGAGATGGCTTATAGACATTTCATTATTGAATATTTCTTTGTATAGCACTTAGCTAACAATATTAAGTATATAAAAATGCTTCTTCCTCTCAAGTACCCTACACCCTACTTTTTTTTTTTTTTTTATGCTAAGAGTTGAACTCGGGGGCACCGAGCTACATTTCCAGCCTTTTTTTATTTTTTGTTTTGAGACTGGGTCTTGCTAAGTTGCTTAGAGTCTCAATAAATTGCTGAGGCTGGCCTCAACTTGCAATCCTGCCTTAGCCTCCCAAGCATCTGGGAGTACAGGTGTGTGCCACCCTAGCCGGCTTCCCTACAATACTAAACTATATGTATGAAGTACCTTTTATACAAGGCTGTATGAAATAGGTACAAGTTATGTTGTGGGGCACCTAAGTGGGGAATGATTGTGTACATGGGACAGTGGAGATTGGGTTGGCTATGGAAAGTTTCACAGAGAACTTTGAGCTTAGTCTGTGTGCGGGGGGAGGAATGTGCTGGGAATCAATCTCATGAATTACACCTCAGTCCCTGAGCTTAGTCTTTTTTGGGGAGTTGGGAGCACTCGGAATTGAACCCAGGGGTGCTTAACCACTGAGACACATCTCCAGCTCTTTTTTATGTTTTATTTTGAGACAGGGTCTTGCTAAGTTGCTTAGGGCCTTGCTAAGTTAATGAGGCAGACTTTGAACTTGCAATCCTCCTGCCTCCACCTCCCAAGACATTGGAATTACAAGGCGTGTGCCACCACACCTGGTCCTGAGCTTAATATTAAAGAATGGAAGGGGAAAAGATTTCACATCACAGTAAGCCACAGCACAGACCTGCAAAAAGTACCATGCATTCATTGGCATGAAATGTTCTTGTGGGACATTAGCAGACAGGTAACTGGAGGCCAGAGGAGTGCTGCAGTTGGTGTTTGACTTTCCTACCAAAGTATATGTCCTGGAGATATTTTCTTTCTTTCTTTCTTTCTTTCTTTCTTTCTTTCTTTCTTTCTTTCTTTCTTTCTTTCTTTCCTTCTTTCTTTTTTAAGAGATAAGGACACAGAGAGCGAGAGAGAGAATCAATTTTATTTAATTTTTCATGTGGCTTTCATTGCTCGGACACTTGGGTATGTATGTGATACTGGGGTTTTCACGTGGCTTTCATTGCTCAGACAGTTGTGTAGGTGTGCTGGGGTTTGAACCTGCATCCTGGTGTATGCCAGGCAAGTGCCACAACCCTGAGCCACTGCTCCAGCCCCTGTCCTGGAGATATTTGAGTGGAATGTTTATGGCCATTTTTAGTTTTATGGATTTATTAAGTGGGTTTACTAAATTCATATGTGCTTATGAAGATATGAATCTCTTCCTTTTCCTTTGTTTTGGTGCTAGGGTTTGAACCCAGGGGCACTTCAGCACTGAGCTACATCTCTGGCCCTTTTTATTTTTTTATTTTAAGATAGGGTTGTGCAAAGTCACCAAGGCAGGCCTAAGTTTTGCACTTCAACTGTCTTGGCCTCCTGTGTGATAGGATTATAGGCAAGCATCACTGCCTAGCTTGTCTTCAGTTTCTTAAAAAAAGAAAGAAAGAAAAAAGCTGTGTTGAGATAGTCACACACTATTAAATTCACCTATCTAAAGTGACAGTATTTAGTATATTCATAAATAAATGTGGTCTTTGTCAATTTTATAGCATTTTGTCATTCCAGAAGGAAACCTAATCCATTCCCCCACTATCCCCTACCCTCAACAGACCCAAACAACCACTAATGTATTAACTATTTTGGACCTTCAAATGAAAAGAATTATGTAAGGAATCATGTAGATTTTTGTGACTTACTTCTTTCATTTAGCATAATATTTTCAATATTCATCCAAGTTGTAGTACATATTGGTATTCCCAATTTTTTATAGCCAAGCAATCCATTTTATTTATGAATTATCTTCAATTTAAAAATGTTGACCAGTCCAACCAAAGCTAAATATATCAGTTTAGAACAGCAAGGTTAAGGGAGCTAGTTTTTGAAGGGCCTCCTAAATAAAACAAGCTCTTGGGGGAAAACAAAACAAAACAAAGCTCATGATGAGTCCATTCTGTCCATTCCTAGATGATTTTGCAAGATTCCTGCAAAATAGGTTGGTTTTCCTGAGGCTCATGGTCTCAGAACACACATTGAAGTCAGGCTTTCTTCCTTGACCCTATAATTGTCATCTTTGTGGGCATTATCAGTATCTATTAATTATGTGATATGCATAGGACATTGTCCTAAAAATCATAATATAAATTGGTATGAGACCAGGGCCAGGGTTGTAGTTCAGTGGTAGAGTGCTTGCTAGTGTGTACAAGGCCCTAGGTTCAATACACAGCACTAAAAATAAGTATGAGAAGAAATGATTTCAATCTTGATGTGAGATTGGATACATGCATAAAAACATGAACAACAAGGCTGATTTGGCCTTGCCCTCTGTGCTTGATAATGACTATTCCTAATCTTTTTATACATCATGTTGTTCAGAATTGGCTTTTTTTCCACTCGGCTACAAGGAAAGGGCCTAATTTTTTTTAAAGGAATACAATATGTGAAAAGTAGCATATGTTAAGTATTGATGATAACTTGTGTTACAGGAATTTGAAGGAGAGCCGATTCTTGTAGGAGCTGAGGGTGGGTTGGGGTATGTGAAGGATTGATGCGATTTGATTGGGCCTTACAGAAAAGACAGCTAGTGAGGATATGGCAATCCCGTGGCTCCGAATACTTCTGACTTTCCCCTGGAAAAACGCGAATTTGCAGAGACTTGGTGGTCAGTGGTCATCACAGAAGAGGAAGGAAGAAAATGTAGGTGAGAAGGGGCGTTCCTTTTTTCCAACTATCAGCTTACTGGTGCACAGTATCTTAAATCAATACCATTGCAATGTCCAGTTTTTGTCCCTACTTCCTAATTTTTCTCCCAGACTGATAACATTTCCCTAATTTTTCAGTAGTTAAGAAAAAGAAAATAAATCACACCTTTAGCCAAATTAGTTTTTCTCTTTTCTTAGCTTGAAATAGTTAAAAACCAAGCATAAGCTGGGTACGGTGGCACACACCTATAATCCCAGCAACTCAGGGGGCTGAGACAGGAGGATCACAAGTTCGAGACCAGCTTCAGCAACTTAGTGAGACCCTAAGCACCTTAGCAAGACCCTGTCTCAAAAAAAAAAAAAAAAGGCTGGAGATGTGCTAAGTGGTTAAGCACCTCTGGGTTCAATCCCTGGTATGAAAAAAAAATTTAAAAACAAAAACAAAAAAAAAATAAGCATAAAGTGCATGCAGTGAAAATTCTCACCAACATCTTATCCCTCATTGGCCTTTTCTTCTCCACCCCTGGTAACTACTGTTATTAGTTTCTTTTGCCTCCTTCCAGAATTTATACAAATATAAACAAATACAAAATTTTATTTTTTCTCATTATATACAGAAGTTAACATGTTATAGTACTGTTGTGCATCATGCTGTTTTCTTTTAACAATATATTTTGGAGATCTTTTCACATGAGTAAAATAATGTGCTGTTTTGATTTTTAAGTCAATGCTGCCAAAGATAAATGTGTTACCTCAGCATTTTTGTAAGGCAAGGTTAATTCTGGTTTTTTTCTTTTTCCTTTCTTTCTTTTTTTATTTTTTTAATTACTTCTCTGTCTGTGTGTGGATTACTAATAGAAATAAAGACAAACAGATAATGCCAGCTGCTTCCCGGGAAAGCAGGAAGAAGAACTATTCATTCTGTGCTGTGCCTTCTACCTAAACTTGATTTGGCTTGGATTTCTGTTGCCCTTTTCCCTTGTAAATAGACCTCTGCTTTTTATAATTATGTTTTATTTCTAAGGGACATCTTTTGAACACGTGCTGGCTCTCTGCCTGGGTTTTCTGTTATTGTGAAAGTGAATTTCAATAACAGTGGAAATTTTTTTTCTTTAATCTTTTTGCCTGATTTTTAGCTTTGGCTTACTAGATTTAATATTTTTTTCAGGATTAATCTGCCTTTGTTCTCTTGTTTTCAGGTCAAAGAACACTCCTCATTTGGCTTTCACTTTCGCTTCTGCTGCTTGTTTGAAGAAGGAACTTTATCTCATTTGCCAATTTTTTTCTAGTTCCCTTGCTCTTTTCTCTGTTTATATTGTGTGCATGTGTGTGTGTGTGTGTGTGCGCGCTTGCGCACGCCATTTTGCTCATTAGCTTTTGATTTAGGCCTTGGTTTTTCCTATTTTATTCTGAACTGTTTCTACTGGAGCTTCTCTTATAATTTGTAATAAAAATTAGTAGAAATACAGTACTACTTTATATGTGTATATCCTGACCTTTTCTAGTTCTATAAAATGTTCTTTTTATTTGTCAGACTTGTCTAAGGTCAATTCCTGCTCAACATATTAATCTTCATTGCTCCACCAAAATACTAATACATAGCCCACCATTGTTACCATCCCACCAACTCCAGCAAAGTATGAAAATCACTTAATTGCAATAGGGGATAAAGATGATATTTAACACAGTGTTTTGTTTTGTTTTTGAGAAGAGAACATTTTTATTTACAATAGAATGAAAATTAGCAAATTTAGAAGGAATAATGAAATTGAAAAATCACTATTAGGCAACCATCATGGTAATAATCATTCAGCCAAAAATAAAATAAAAACTAAAAAGAGTGAGTAAAATCTTGAAGAGAAACAGGTTACATATAGAACCTCAAAGTACCTTTATACAAAATACGTACTAATTACAAAATTTACAGTGGAAAACCCTAGCAGAAACATTTTAATCGAGTGGTAAAAATTAACATTTTCAGTAACGGGACAAATTGAAATCAGGCATCATCAGATAGAAGGCAATAAGAACACAAATCACTTCTGCACTATTCCTGCTCCTTCCCCCAAAATGCATAACCTGTATTAAATCATGAGGGAACTCAAACCAAGAGACATTCTACAAAGCAACTGCCCTGTAAGAAAATATTGTCAAGGTCATGAAAGTCAAGGAAAACCCAAGGAATTGTCCAGATTAAAAGAAAGAATAAATACAATGTATGGTCTTGGTCTAGATCCTTTTACTATAAAGGGCAGTACTGGGTAAGCATTCCTTATCTGAAAACTCCAAATCCAAAATGCTCCAACATCTGAAACTTTTTGAGCCCTGGCAAGACTAGTTGTTTTGTAGGTGGGAAGGCTCTCATTCTGGACATCACAGATAAGATGTTGGGGAGCCTGTGAAGCACCTGAAATGCAAAATTGTGAATATCCAAAATTTTTTTAGGAAGGTGAAGGTCATTAGGCTTTCTTGCGTGCTAACTACTCCTCTCTGCTCACAGATGGATAGGAACAACTATTATTTTAAAAAATGGTGGAGTTATGTTGAGTAATTTTATAAAGTTTCTGCAAATCTGCTTATTTTTGGTACTGGGGATATGAACCCAGAGGTGATTTACCACTGATCCACATTCCCAGCTCTTTTTATCTTTATCTTTTATTTATTTTTTTTGTACTAGAGATTAAACACAGGGGTGCTTAACCACTAAACTACATTCCTAGTCCTTATAAATTTTTTATTTTGAGATAAGTTCTTGCTAAATTTCTGAGGCTGTCCTCAAACTCACCATCTTCTTTCCTTAGCTTCTTGAGTAGCTGGGATTGCAGGTGTGCATCACTACCCAGCTAATTCAATTTTATGAACTTTTTTTTTTTTTTTCAGTTTTGAGAATCAAATCCCAGGCCTTGTATATGCTTGGCAAGCACTGTACCACTGAGCCACATCCCTAATCTTAAATCTGCCATTCTTGTTGCCATCCAGTTTCTAAACTATCTTTTGTCTTCTTCTCTTCAGGATAAGACCTATGGCTGGTCTACAGGCTTTTTGTCAGGTCTCTTAGAGATGTAAGAAACTGATCCTTGTTCCATTTCCACAATAACGAGTTCAACAGTGTTCTTCTTTAATCAAGATATACTATCCTGGAAAGGATGAGAGAGAAGCTTTAGGAAAACAAGCTACTCTGCAGTAGTATTGTAGTATATATATTATATAACCATTAACCTTATGAGGTACTTCTGCCCATGGAAGGGGTCTGGACAGATTTACAATTGCTTGTGAATACAGCTAGGCTAGGTCAAGACAGACTACTTTATTTCCATAGAGTTTCCTCATTTACTTTGTAGTTTTCAGTAATGATGCATCCTTGTAGTGAAATCAATGTTTCTACCTCTGTCTGAACTGGAAAATTAGTTCATTTCTCTGATTAAGTTGACCTTATTCTGTATTTTTTTTGGATAAGTGACAGTGTTTTCTTTTTTTTTTCTTTTAAGAGAGAATCAATTTTTATTTATTTCCCGTCTGTTTTGTTGTTTTTCCCAACACTTAGTTATGTACTGAGGTGTGAAACCAGGTACTCGCACATGCCAAGCAAGCGCTCTACCATTGAACCACAGCTCTAGCCCCAAAATGACAGTGTTTAATTTTTTTTTTAAAGGACAGTGAGAGAGACAAAGAATCAATTTTTATTGAGTTTTTCACATGACTTTCGTTGCTCTGACACTTAGTTGTATACGTAGGTGCTGGGGTTTGAACCCGTTTACTTGTGCTCCAGCCTCGACAGTGTTTAATTTATTTGAACAATATTGCATCAGATCTTATCATTAATCTAAATCTAGTAATGGCATTTGTCAATAGATTGGCCATTCAGATTCTAGATAACCCTAACACTGGCAATCCTGTATCACTTTTATGTTCACTCATGTTTTTCCGCTCATTTGTTTTGAACTTTTTTTTTCTTTTCCTTTCTTTGTGGTTCTGGGGAGTGAATCTGTGGCCTCAAGCATACTAGGCAAGCACTTATACACCTCAACCAAGAATTTCATTCATTCTTTTTTTTTTTTTTTAAAGAGAGAGAGGGAAAGTGAGAGAGAGAAAGAGGATCAACTTTATTTAGTTTTTCATGTGGCTTTGGTTGCTCTGACACTTTGTTGAATATGTGGTGTTGGGGTTTGAACCTGTGTCCTCGGGCATGCCAGGCAAGCACAATACTGCTGAGCTACTGCTCCGGCCCTGAATTTCATTCTTTTAATAATCAGATATATTAAGCTTCATATAAAAATGTCAGAAAATGTGTGTATGTATAAACATATACGTATACATACATTTGTAGCCAAAAATCATAATTCACAACTCATTAATTACTGTCTTTGTGAAACCTTGATGAAGTTTGAAATTTTAGGAAGTCTCAGATAGGGCTCCCATCAAAAGTGTCTTTCTAGATTGCTGAGCAAGAGAAAGCAGCAAATGAGGAGGGTATATTTATTCATTTACTCAAATGGTCTAGGAATTAGAAAATAGAGAAGAACATGAGGAAGTTCCTTCCAACATGGAGTTTACATTAAATTAGTGGAGTCAAACTATAAAAATTAAAAAATCTAAAATAATGATAAATGTTAAGAAAAAAGAACTAAAGTAAGGAAATAGTAGCAGAAGAAGGAAGCTGGTGTGGAGATGTACACATGTAACCTCAGTACTCAGGAGGCTGAGACTGGAGGATCGCAAGTTGAAAGCCAGCTTCAGCAAGTTTAGCGAGGTCCTCAGCAAATTAGCAAATTTTTTTTCAAAATAAAAATAAAAAGGATTGGGGATGTTGCTCAGTGTTAAAGGTCTCCCCCTGAGTTCAATGAGTTTAATCCCCAGTCCAAAAAAAAAAAAAAAAGAATTAGAAGGGAAAGCAAGTTAAGTTAACTTCAATGAAACAGAAGAGCATGCTTTGATGACTCCTTAAGGAGCATTTTTTTCTTTGGTCTGTGAATGTAGCTTTTCATTGCAGCAGAACAGTGAGGTGGTCCTAGGCAACTGAAAGAAATTGGACTGGGTATGTAGCTTTTGACAGAGCCCACACCTAAGGAGGCCCTGGGTTTGATCCCCAGTACAGCAAAAAAAGAAGAAAAAAGGTGGCAGGGTTGGGCAGGGAAGAAAGGAAAAAAGGAACAACAACTAAGCAGATGGCCACAAGAGCTGCCAGGATAAACACTTGTTTGAGTTCCTGGGTGAAGAAACCTCATGGCAACAGACCAAGGAATGAAGCATTTGGAGAGATTTTGTTATTACTAGAATCCATCCAGCTATTCACGTGAACTCCCTTTGGAGAGGCTGGTGAGGAAGATCATGCAACATTTCAAAGCTGACTGGAGGTTCCAACCCACTCCAGGCACTAGGGAAGCTCCTGGTGGGTTTGTGTGGCTGCGACAGCAGTTTGGGTGCCATCCCTGAGGAGAGAGTCACCATCGTGATCAAAGACATCCAGTTGGCTTGCCCCCTACGGGGACAGAGAGCTTAAGTGAAGGCTGTTTATAGTAAATTCTATAAAATACTTTAGTTTAATTTGTGACTTTTTTTGATAAGACACTGTTTATAATATGTTGCATTTGTACTTATCATTCCATTTTTCTCAGAGGGTGAATGTGAAAAGTGACTGTTCACAGACCTCAGTGATGTGAACACTGTTGCTCCAGAGTGACAATTTGCAGAAAGGGTGGGTGATATTTATTCTCATGGTTCATGTTTCTGTGTGTTACTGACTTGAGTGCTATAAAGGTATTAGAATTGATAAATACATGTGTATGGGGTCCTTTTGCAATGAAACTGGCTATGACTTAATCCAAGTGTTTAACAATTGGGCTGTTGTCTGACCACGCATCACTGGACGAACGTTGACTTATTTTTTGGCTTCGAGATGTGGTTTTGCTGTATCACCCAGGCTGGCCCCAAATTCCAAGACTCAAGCACAGTTCCCACTCAGCCTCCCACATAGCTGTAAGGTGGTCACCACCACAACTGGATTGAATTAACATTCAATCCCATGGTTGAAGACACATGAACTATGATTTCTGGTTGACTAAAGAAAAGTAAAGTGGACACTATGGGCTACACTAATGTGTATTTGTATTAGTTATTTAATCTATTATAGTGTTGAAATGTGTGTGTGTATGTGTGTTACTGGGGATCAAACCCAGGGGTACTTTACCCTGAGCTACATCTGCAGGCTTTTTAAATTTTTATTCTGAAACAGAGTCTCACTAAGTTGCAATCCTCCTGCCAGTTATTTGCCTCAGTCCCTTGGGTAGCTGGAACTACAGGCATTGGACCACCATGCCTGGCTAGTGTTGACATTTTTAGGTGGAATGTTTTACAACAAGAGTGGTGGGGAATCTTTTCATTAAGGTGAGTGTAACTTAGAGCCCAGTTGGTTTCCTCCTAATTAGACTGTTCTTGTTTTCATAGTAGCAAAATGCCATGCACATAGCTGCTAATAGAAACACTAACCCTGGGATTTTATAGATAAGGGCACTAGAATCAAATATGAGTCAGTCTTACAAACATAATTTGATACTATTATTTTGAATTCATTATTTCAGCTTTTCATTGTGTTATGGTTCATCTTATAACTAGGTTGAGTTTTTCTCCTTTACTAAGAGGAAGCAACATCAAGATTCTTTTCCTTGTAGAGTTTATATTATAATAAACCTTGGTGTAAACTATTGGTGGGGAAAGCGTATATACAGCTCTGGCTTATTGGACCCCTGCCAATTATGATGGTGTTGGGTTATAATACATTTGATTACTGTCCTAGGAAAATTGCTTTTAAGGAGATGACCTTCCAAGTAGTTTTAACATTTATCACTTTATTGAAATTTTAGGCCAATTATTTATATTGACTTAAATTTACAAACAATCTGTTTATCCAACTGAAAAAAGACTGCAATGAAACACCACTTCATACTCTCTAGAGTAAATAAGATAAATATCCTGGCAAGGATGCCAAGAAGCAAGAAACCCTATTCATTACTGGTTGGAATGTAAATGATGTGACCACTTTGGAAAATAATTTGGCAGTTTCTCAAACATTAAGCATAAAACTTCCATATGACCCAGCTATTTTACTTGTCAGTATCTACCCCAAAACATATCCATTTAATTACTCACATTTAACATTCAGAGCAACATGATTCATAATACATAAAACTGGAAGCAACTCACGTCCCTCAGCTGCTGAATGGATAGACAAAATACATACCCATACAATGCAGTAAAAGGAACAAACCCTGACCCATGCTGCATCATGGATAAACCTTAAAACATGCTGCATGTTTTAGTCAGCTTTTTTATTACTGTGACAAAAGACCTGACAAGAACAGTGTAGAGAAGCAAAAGTTTATTTGGGGTTCACAGTTTCAGAGATCACTGTTCATAGATGGCTGACTCCTTTGCTCTGGCCTATAGGTGAAGCAGAACATCATGGTGGAAGGACATGTTGGAGGGAAGCAGGGAGAACTTTGCTCACCAGCGACAAAATATAACCCCAAAGCCATGCCCCCAGTGACCTACTTCCTCCAGCCACAATCTGCCTATCTACAGTTACCACCCAGTTAATCTGTATCAGTCCACTGGTATAGGTTAATTCCCTGGTATAGGTTACACCTCATTATCTAATTACTTTACCTTGAGAATTCTTTTTTTTTTTTTTTAAAGAGAGAGGGACAGTGAGAGATACAGAGAAAGAGAGGAACAACTTTATTTAGTTTTTCACGTGGCCTTAGTTGCTCCAACACTTAGTTGTGTACATGGTGCTGGGGTTTGAGCCCAGGTCCTCGTGCTTGCCATGCAAGTACCGAAACCACTGAGCCACCACTCTAGCCCCACCTTGAGAATTTTTGCAGTGTCTCACAACTGAGTTTTTTGGGGATATATGTGTAAACATAACACTACATAAAAGAATCCAGATATAAGAGACTAGGTATTGTTTGATTCTATTTATATAAAATGTTCAGAAAAACATGTAGAGCCAGAAAGTATCTGGGGCTAAGGGTAGAAATGGCAATTAGTGTAAACGGTATAGAGACCTTATTCCAGGCATGAAAATATTCCAAAAGTAACTTATGGTGATAGTTGCAATACTGAATAAAGACTGAAGCCATTTTTAACTGATCTGCCTTTAAAAATAGCATTGACTGCTTTGTAGAATATCAGTGGTATGGAGTAAAAAGGGAATTAGGGAGATTGGTTTAGAGACCACTGTGGTAGACCAGACTAAAAGTTGGCTTTGGCTTGGACTAGTGGTGTGATGCAGGTGATACGAAAAGGTCAAATGCTGAAGATACTTCAAAGGTAGATTAGAAAAGGCTTTGTGCTATATATAAAAATAGGATAGGAGAAAAAGAGATGACTCAATAATTGTTCCTAAGTTTTCAACGTGATTTACTAGTTGAATTGAGTTGCCATTTACTTAGATGAGAATCTCAAGAGAGGAGCAGTTTAGGCAGGGTCATCAAAAGTTTGCTTTTATATTAAGTTGGATCAGGGCCTCAAGCATGCTAGGCAAGTACTCTACCAGTAAGCTGCACCCCAGCCTTACAATTATTATGTTGGAAAAGTCTAGGCCTTTATTTTTATTTTATTTTATTTTTAAAGGCGGCAGGGGGGAGAGAGAACCAATTTTATTTAGTTTTTCATGTGGTTTTGTTGCTCTGAAACTGCATTGTGTATGTGGTGCTGGGGTTCGAATCTGTGTACTAGCACATGCCAGTCAAGCACTGTAACCGCCAAGCCACTGCTTCATCCCCAAGTCTAGACTTTTAGATGGACATGTGGAATACATAATTGGATAAATGATACATTTAAGCTAGATATATAAATTAAGAAGTCATCATTTCATAGATGGCATTTGAAACCAATGATCTGGATGATATTATGCCAAGACAGAAGTTAGGACGAAGAGAAGGATCCAGCAAAGGAGTCTGAAAAGGCACCACTAGAAAGGGGGAATACCAGAGAGTAGGCTGTCTTAGAGGGTGAGTGAAGAAAGTGTCAACAGAAGAGGGTGAGCTAGGTCATTGCTGACTTTGAGAAATAGTCTCAGAGGAACAACAATGATGGTACCTTGATTCGAGTGGACATCAAAAAGAACTCAAGATGAAGAGATAGAGGCAGCATGTACAAACAATTATTTTGAGAATTTTTGTCATCTGGAGGGGGTGGTAGTTGGAGAAAGGATGTGGGTTCAGGGAAGCTGATTTTATTCTCCCTACTTCCTTCTTGCTTCCTTTCTTCCTTTCTTTCACAATGGGAGATATCTTGAAACAGGGTAAAGTCAACTGGGACTTGATTATGATATGAAGGAGAAAACAGGTTAGCCTATGTTTAAGAGTTAAATGGGATCATTAGTTGGTTGTTGACAGTACACTATGGCTTCTTTATAGTAGTTACAATTGCGCGATGTAATATTGACCTTTGATGATAGAAATGAATCCACTTTGGAAGCTTGGTTTCAACTTGATAACTGTCTATAAGATGGCAGCAAAGCTAAGAAATAGAAACAACAACTGTAAGATGGTCCCCCTTGCAAGGTAATGCCTTTTTAGTAGAATCTTTAAAGATAATATAAAGGAAGGAATTCAACCTTTTCACCCCAGAGCCTCAGTGCTAAAATTCTTAGAGAGCCCAAAGGCTCCAATTTGGGGACACATTTGGGTTATGAGGCTAGTCTTAAAGCGAAAGAGGGAAAGACTATTTTAGATGCATATGTGGTTAATAAAGAGGAAAAGTTGTAGCTATTGTGTTGAAGCATTTTAAAAAAGAAGTAATCTGGGGGCTGGAGCAGTGGCTCAGTGGTTACGGCACTTGCCTGGCTTGTGCAAGGACTTGGGTTCAAACTCCAGCACTATGTACACAAAGAAGTATCAGAGCAATGATTAAAAAAAAAAAAAGAAAAAAAAGAAGTGATCTGGATCATTGTTATTATAAATAAATTGTTATCCCTGGAGCTATCACTTCAGTGCACTATCATTCCAAAAGAACAACTGATGCTGAATCCCAATGTGTGTAACCAAATTTCACCCAAAAAAACAAGTAAAGAAGGGCCTAATTTGTGATGGAAAACAGTGGTGCTGAGATTATAACTCTAAAGTGATTAACTACAGCAGGTAATATGTGCATAGACAGTGCTTTATAGTTTACAAAATATTTTAAGTTTTTGTCTTTCTAGTTTCGATAATAATGGAAGCCCTTGAGCAAGTCTGATATTATTTTCATTTTCATTTTCCAGATGAACAAAGAGAGGCTTAGAAGAAGGTTACCTGACTTTTCAAAACCACCCAGCACAGGAACAGCTGATTCCAGACTTTTGTCTCCTTGTCTACAATATAGTGATGAGAGGAGGTAATGCATTTCCATATGAGGGGCCAGGGAAGTTAAGGTTGGGGAGAAGCTGGAGATGAAGCAAGTTTGTGAGGGTGTGTGTGTGTGTGTGTGTGTGTGTGACTTGGAACTAAACTCAGGGATTTGTGCATGTTAGGCTAGAACTCTACCACCAAGCTACATCCTCAGCCCTATCTTCTATTATTTTAAAATATCACTTATTTAGAAGAAGAGCAGAATGATCAAAGTTATTTATGCAACTTTGGAGAGGTAGGACTAGGACTAGAGAAAAATTCCACTCAATGGTAGGAGGAGTTCTTAAAAAAAGAAATTCTTGAGTTAAATTCCTGATGTGTCGAAGGAGGGGCTAGACGAATAACAAGGCAATAGAGAGGAATTTTTGACTTTAAAATTCTTTCAAATCACATTCTCTGAAATATTTGGACTTGCGTGTAAAAGCCTGCATAACAATAGTACAGTTTCCCAATCCTACATGAAAGAGGGTAGGCTTACACACTGTACTTTATGCTATAGTAATTATATAGCCATGCATGTCCATTTCTGCTTGACCCACTTAAGGATGGGATCTGAGGAGATGTCAGGAAGAGTAGGGACGGATTCCAGGGAAATGTGGAAGAAATTTACTGCTTCATCAGCCAGAGAAGAACGACCTTCAGCCTAGCAACTGAGAAATCTTCAGCCTCACACTAAGAGGAATTCAGTGTGTGGCAAGGCTGACCTCAGGGGATAGAGGCAGTGACTCATAGAGGATAGGTGTGGGTAGGTTATGCAGGAACTTGGGGGATAGAATGGTTTGTGGGTGGAAGCCTTCCATATAGGTGCACTCAGTGGTGAAGGAAGCCATTTGTTCCAGGAGAGCAGTTTAAAGGGGGTGTATTTTGTGTGGGCAATAG
The DNA here is from genome assembly GCA_004027875.1 of Aplodontia rufa. Taxonomy (NCBI): domain Eukaryota; kingdom Metazoa; phylum Chordata; class Mammalia; order Rodentia; family Aplodontiidae; genus Aplodontia; species Aplodontia rufa. Next base: position 75,694 of record PVKS010006460.1, read on the forward strand.
TTTACGAGAAAAGCATGATGCGGAGAGGCTGATGGGGCTAGTGATGTTTATGGGAGCATTTGCTAAGAAATGTGGTTTGTAGGAAGCGTTCTTTGCTGAGGCCCAGGGGTAGGGTGGTTGATGCAATGAGAGAGGCCAGAGGGGCAAAAGAAAGAGTCCTTTCTGTGGCTTAAAATTTAAATTAAAATATTATATAATTACATTGCAATATATAGAAATGCAGAAAAATTGCAAAATGTAACAAAGAACAACACAACAATAACAAAAACCCTATATCCCTCAACCAAAATAAGCATCATTACCAGTTTAGTGTGCTTATAATGAATTTTATATATTTTGGGGGAAACTTTTTAATGTGAATTTGTCCCTAACCTTTTATTTCGAAAATCTTTACATGTATAGAAAAGTGAGAGGATTGTGTTATGACACTACCATACCTTTCACCTAATTCATTAGTTGTTCACCGTTTATCACATATACTTCCTGTTTTTCCCTGAACCATTTGAAAATAAGTTGCTAATGATATCCTTTCTGATTTTTTGGGGGGAGGGCACTGGGGATTGAACCTAGAAGCACTTTACCACTGAGCCACATCCCCAGCCCTTTTTATTTTAGACAGGGTCTCCCTAAGTTGGTTAAGGCCTAAAAGTCGCTGAGGCTGGCTTTGAACCTGACAATCCTCCTGCCTCAGCCTCCGGAGTCCCTGGGATTATAGGTATGCCTGTCCTGTTGGTTTTCTTTTTAGTACATTAGATACATCTCTAAGAATAAAGGTATCCTCTTACATAACCATATTATCATTATGTTACCTATTCATTAATATTGGCTTGTCTTATCAATATGTATTACTGGGATTCTAAATGGTTTCCCTTTTCTTATTTCTACAACTCTCATCTTTGAAGGTAGAAGCTCCATTGTATATCTGGCCAGCCAGGCGAAAGCAACCATTTATACAATATTGGGGGAATAAGAAAGAGGCTCTCGAAGAGTGGAGAACCTAGGAGTTGGGTAGAGGAGCATCTCTGAGGAGTCCAGGATTCTTTCTTCTCCCTGAGCTCGTCTTAACTGTTTTCCTCCAGGCATTGCTGCAGGCTCCTTGCCTCCCTTCTCTGCAATTTCCTTCATTACTTTCCCTTCTGTCTCCTCTAAAATTTATTGGGCATCTGTTCTGAGCTAACTCCTATGCCAGTGTCTGCCAACCAACTGAACTTGGTCTTTGATCTTAAGAAAGTTCAGGAAAGGCAGTTTCTTTTTGGTGAGTTGTTCCTTTCCTGGGCTCTGTAACCCACTCTTTAGGACCATCACGATGATGAGACTGGCTTGTTAATCTGGTGCCCTTACTAGGGTATATGGGAGAAAACCTCAGCTTCTTAGACTACTAGTTGCCTTGACTATTATCATTACCTGACCAAAGCACCAGATGGTTTCAGAGGAGAAAGCAAACCCCATCATAAGGAAAATTTATCTTAGTTGCTCTTACCTATTTGTGCTAGGAAAATATTTGATTTGCATATTGGGGTACACTTCTGTCTGAGTTCTTGATCTGAACAGTCTTTGTTTTTGTTTTGTTTTAATATGGTTGTTGGCAATCTTTTGAAGGTGTTCCTAGGTATCATAATGTAAAAACTGGAGGTCTGTGAACTAATTTTAAATTTTGGAACTCTTTATAGAAATCATACATTTACTCTGAATGAGGCTACAACATGTTAACATTCAGCTTATTATGGTTTTCTCCTCCTTATCAAAAATTTGTTTCGTAAGTTTACTTATTTATTTATTTTTAGTAAAAATGGGGGAACATAGTTAGGAAAAAAATGGGAAAGATGGGGGCTGGAGCGATGGCTTGGTGGTTACAACACTTGCCTGGCATACACCAGGATGCGAGTTCTAACCCCAGCAGCACGTAGGCAAAGAAGTGTCAGAGCAATAAAAACCAGGTGAAAAACTAAATAAAATCGATTCTGTCCATCTCTCTCTTTAAAAAAATTTTTTTTAAGTGGGCAAAACGCCTGGCTCTGTGGCTCACTCCTGTAATCCCTGCTGGGGAAACTGAGACAGGAGGATTGCAAGTTCGAAGCCAGTCTCAACAACTTAGTGACATCATAAACAACTTATTGAGACCTTGCCTAAAAATAAAAAAGGACTAGGGATGTGACTTAGTAGCAAAGTACTCATGGGTTCAATCTTAATCTATCAATATGGAGGATAAAAACTCACGAACTCTAGCTTTAGGGACCAAAATTCAAGCTTCAGCAAGTGTAGTAATTGTAGCTTCCATACAACCTAAGCATAACGGATCAAACTGTATCCTGCCTCTTTTACAAAGGAGAAGTCTAAATTTTGGGAATGGCTTCCTACCAAGCCACCGTTGCTCAGGATTATGACAATGGCTCAGTTCTTTCTTTTTCTTTCCTTTTTTTCTGTTTTGGTACTAAATATTGAACCCAGGGTGCTTTACCACTGAACTAGACCCCTAGGTCTTGTTTATTTATTTATTTATTTATTTTCTAATTTAGAGACAAAGTCTTGCTAACTTTTCCAAGGCTGGCCTGAAATTTGCAATTCTCTTGCTTCAGTCTCCCCAGTCTCTGGGATTACAGGTTTTCCCTACCATGCTCCACCACAATGACTCAGTTCTTTTTTTTTTTTTTAATTTTTTTTTATTATAGAACAACCATACAAGTTTTTAACAAAATAATATAACATGTGTATAGATTCTGAATATTAGAATTACCCCCAGGAGTGCCCCCCCCC